>SRMA01024854.1:0-45440 GCA_007224835.1 Danionella cerebrum | reverse complement strand
GACCCAGAGCCTATACAGCTGCACCGTAAACACCCCAGTGGGTTTCAAAGAGTTTGGAACAGATGGAAAACTTTGTGTGAATGAAGAGACTTCTAGCAAAATAACTACACCATTTAAATAAACCCAGAAAAAACAGCTCAGAAGAGACTTGTGACCAACTATAAACTGGACACTGTTTCGAGTGGAGGAATACGAAAGGGCTCACCTTTGCAGGGCTGCTGTTCTCCTCGGCAGATGGAGAGAGAGAACACGTCTTGTTGTTGGAGTTGTTGGAGGCTGGTGGTTCCACATTATAGTCCCGAAAACAGCAGAAGAATGGACTGAAGATGCTTCTGTTCCTGTGTTTCTTTAGGCTGCTGTTGGACTGGGAGACTGCAAACACATACACACCACATCGGTCAGTCTGAAGTAGAAACCGTTCACAACATTCACGGCTTTAACTTCACTGCCCTGAAACTTACAGCCCGATGGCCTCTTGTTTCATGAAGGAGGCCGTAACGGAGGGGGAAAAAATACAAGTGCTGTAGACTTTATTATTGGGTCTAGCACGAGAAGCTCACGTGACTGAAGTGCGCAAACAGCTCGCCGTGAGTATTATGAACCACACAGCAGGTATCCATGGGTGACGGGCTCACCTTTGCCCCTTATGCTATAAAAGGAGGGATGATATACACAAACAATCAATGTACAGTAGTATATTAACCCTCCTTGGGTCAATATGACCCCGTTCCGTGTGTACTTTTACAATCTTAAAACATAAGAATTTTTTACCATTTACACATATTTGTTTTTGATGATATTGAGCTATGCTTTTATAACATGCTATAATTTCATATGTTCAGTATAAACTAATAAACTGAAAGCTAACACACCCATACCTGTATTACTGTCAGAACCACTGACGGTAGACATGATATGGGGGGGTAGGGTATTCTCTCTCGGTTGAAAATGGCTCTAAACAAAGGTTTTCTGTCAGTGAGATTTTTGACTATGAAAGTGACATCGAGGAGAATCTGTATGAGGCGTCCTCCTCAGATGAGAATGAGACTCAGAGTGTTGATCCTCCTGTTGTCTCTAAACCACCAGGCGACACAACACCTTACAAAAATAGAAAACTATTATGGTCCCGCTCCCCACTTGAATGACGGGGTAGACTTAGTGCTGCTGGTTCCAGGTTCTAGCAGCATTTCAGCTTCTCATTACACCATCAATTGAAAACTAAATTCTTGAAATGACAAACTTAGAGAGGAGGAGGGTCTATGGGGACCAATGGAAAACGCATTTGAGCCTAAATCAGTTTGCTCATTTTAGCAGGAGTTTACAAGTCCAAAGAAGAAGCAACAACAAGCCTTTAGAATTCCCTCTTGAAGCCTAACAGGAAGTGACTGAACTGCAGTTCCTCTACTGGCCTCTAGAGTCTGGCTCCAGAAGCTTTGGAGCTGAAAAAGTCAGGTTTAAATCTCTTTGATTTGACTTTGAGGCGGGTTCAAGATTTATTAAGCCTTAAAACATGAATAATTCAAGGGCGTGGTTTCTTGACCGTCAGATGATTGACACTTTGTTCAGCCAGTCACGTCACGGCATCATCCTCTATTTTTTTTTCATTCCAGCTCATTTCATCTGAAGAACTTTGCTACTCCTTGTGTTTTTTGCTTTTAGATTTTACTCTCAGTAGTTTATTTTTGTGTGTGTGGTTTGAGACTGTCGAGTGTGTGGTTTCTCTCTTCCGGTTCTGGCGTCAGAGTGTAAACTTAGTTTTGGTGTGTACGTTAGTGATGCAGAGAAGCACGCGATTGTGTTTAAGTTTTGGGGCTAAATGGATAATTTTACCATTCCAGTAGTTTGGCAAAAAAAAGACTTTGACGAAACACAAGCATCGCAAAGCTCAGAATTTTGCTGAAAAGACTGAAACAAAGGGAGAAAGAGAAGCGCATCTTCGGTTCTGTTGCACTGCGGAGCTCGTCAGAAACCAGATCTGGCAAATCTGCTGTTTTATCCTCAATTTCCAGGGACCAATGTTTCTTGACCCATGAATGAGCAGAAATAAAACCAACGACTAAAACACCAAACATTGCTTAAATATGACATTTGTGTCAATATACCTTAAATAAATTATATTTAAATTTTGTTATGTGTTTGAAATAACAAGTAAATAATCAAAGAATTGCCCTGTTATAAAAGCAATGCTGTTGAGACATGGAAAGTGCTCAGATTAACATAATAATTATAATAATAAAGGATCAACTTTTGCTTTATGGATGTTATAAATGCATTGCAAAATTTTCTGGATGATTATCTTTCTGTGGATGGTAGAATATCATCCATAATTTGCGCTAAAATTAGCGCTCTCTGCAATCGCTGGAACTAGGTTGACACTCCAAGAGAGCGCTTCCGGTTTTTGAGAATTTTTTTTTTTTTTTACAGTGTCCTGTCCTGCTCAAAAGCCATCACTTAATGCTTTGTAAATGCTTTGCTGAGTTGGAAAGTTTTACTTTCTCCAGGGGATATTTGCTATTCTCCAGGGGCCCATTTTGTTTCTAAAGAACGTCTTTGAATCACTTTGTATTTTTTGCCTCTGCAAAACGCATTATGCTCCCACAGCCATACTTTCGCCACGCCCCTTTTGGGACTTGTAGCTCGGGAATCATTAGTAATTTAATAGGCAATGGTCACCAGTCAAGGTCAAATAGAACAGCATGAAGTTGTTGAAATGAGAATTTTCTGTGTGTCACTCAGGCTGGAAATGGAAAGCGAATTAATCCACTGTAGATGTGTAGAAATAATGACGCGCTTCACGCAGTTCAGTGCATGTGTATGCTAACGCTCCTTCGTGGTGTTTGCATGAGATATAGTTAATGATCAAAGTTTGGAACTATTTCATGCAAATATTGTAGGGGTTTGAAATCGGGAATGTTTTTTTTTTCTTTTTAACAGTGTTTTGTTGACATTATTAACTGATTTCAGGTGTTTAGAGCAATGTTGGGTTGGTTAGCATAACCGCTAATTTTGCTGAGTCAGCAAAGTTCAAATCTAAGTTCATCGTCCATCGAGATTCTGAATAAAATCTGAGGCATGTTTTTGATGAGGGAGTGACACTAAAAGATGCTAAGAATGTCAGAAAATTTGATTTTGCATAAAATAGCCCCTTAAAACTCAGGTTTGGTGCTAAACACCGACTAATTAGCTCAGAAATACAGCCTGGGAATGTTACTTAAAACAAATTTTTCTCAGCCAAAAAGTGAACTCTAGAAATATTAAAACGTTTTTCCAAATTACACATTTTGCCTCATCTCCTAATATTCTAACCCCTGAAGTTCTCTGTAGGAGTGACACATTCTACATAACCCCACTACAGTACTTTATGCCAAAACGCTTAGCTGTGTATCGGTTACTAGTTCTGCTCATCTGTGCCTGCTAAACTGGCCTAATTCAGGTCTGGTTTCAAAATATCCAGGTCAGTTGTGAGGGCCAAGAGTTCTCATTGTCACGGTGAAGCCTGTTGAACAGCCAACAATAGACTATTGTACACTTTCATTAACAAGGTGCAGTACAGACCTCTGGAGAAAAAAAAAAACAATAATAAGTGAAATTAAATAACTCTTTTGCCAAGAGATGGATCCTTTGTACAAGATTACAATATTTCATAGGATAATATGCCTTTTAATGTGGACTATCTTGCAAGCAGAGAATGGCTTTGTGTTTTTCTTAAAATTGCTGTTCATTTGTTGGTCGAGGCTCAGCCACCCTTGCTCAAAGCTTTTTAAATTTGACCTCGTTACATAAAGGTTAAACGAAACTGAAGCTCTGAGCCAAAATGGTCTCAATCTCATAATGGAAGAAGCATTAGAGTAACAGCGAACAACATCGGTCTGATTACTGCTGTCGAAACACACAGAAGGTCACAGAGAACATCAATGCGTGAGGAAACCTGCCTCCTATGAGCTCCACCCAGACCAAACTGGTACAGAGCTAACAAAGTTACGAACTAAAGAGTGAAGTGAGCAGCTAAAGGGTAGTTCACAGTACACTTTAAAACCCATTTAACTCTCCTGTTTCCCTTATACATAAAGACCATCTATTGCAGTACTATGGACACAGATACAAATCTGCATGAAAACTCACTTTTTTTTCTTTTTTTTTTGTTATTGACAACATATGAAAATAATACCAATTTCTTTTAGCAAAGACTGGAGCATAATCATACATGGGGTCAATTTGATACCAAGAAATTTCAAACATTTTGTAAACTCCTGCCAAAAGCAATGCAGGCTGCAAATCTGTCTATATATATATATATATATATATATATATATATATATATATATATATATATATATATATATATATATATATATATATATATATATATATATATATATATATATATATATATATATATATATGACTGACCGCATATATGGTGGCCCTAAAATCACTTTGACGAATTAGCAGCACTAAGTCTACCCTGTCATTCAAGTGTGGAGTGGAATCATAATAATTTTCCTGCTTGTGGTTGCGAGACAACACTAGGAGTCTTGTTCTCATCTGAGGAGGATGCCTCATAATCAGGGTCCTCCTCAGGATTATCCTCTGCCTCAGACACATTATCCTCTATTTCACTTTCACTGGTGAAAACCTGTGACAAAATCTCACCGGCAGAAACCTTTGCTTGGACCAGTTTTCAGCCACGGAGCACAAAGAGAAATAGTTTAGAAGCTTCAAAGCAAGCTTTTATAGCTCAGCACCACCCTGTGATTTATCCCTTCCCCTCCCACAAAAAACATGGGAAATATCAAAGTTTGCGCGAGAATTAGGATTCCCCCTCCCCCCATGTTATGTCAGTGGTTCTCACAGTATTTGCATATTATAGCGTCCTCCATATCCCCTAAAACAAATAAGTGCATTGTTTAATATTTCTTATGTTTTAAAGAGCTAACTGACAGTCAACCGGACCTCAAGGAAAACTGAAGTGACAATATAATATATAAACACACCTAAATACAACTTCTGGCGAATGGGCTGGGCGAATAATCATCAAATAGTCAAGCAACATCTGATGTTAAAGAAACTTTGAAATAGTCCGTCAGTTCATAGAGTCACAGATTCATAAGTTGTGGAAATGGTTCAGGTTTGCCACAAAAGGACCTTAAGTGTTATTTTTAATGAAAAAAAATAATAATCTGCTTTAACCTCTTCAGCCCGAGAGTCCCTGGTACCGCAGACTTGCCCCCTTGTGCGTTACATTCTCGCTAACCCTGAGAATAACCCACAAATATTAAATACTGTTGTGCTCAGCGGAAACTCCTCTAAAAAACGTATCTAATTCAATTTCATATCCGTGAACCACAGCTCGAACGCCATGCAAATAAACAACAACATATCCGGAGTATAATTCATGACCAAGTTTTTGTTCATGTGCGATATGTATCCACAATATAAACGGAAACACCAAAACCATGGCATCAAATGAAAGCTAACAACCAGCTGAATCCAGCGATTTGCAACTCATTTACATTGCATGAAGTATTTCAGAGCAGGGAGCGAAAGTTCCCCGAAAAAACGCCAGCAAAAACCAAGCAAGCATTTAAATCTTGTCTTACCTTTGCCGTTTTTTCAACAAAAAAGTTATTTCCATAGCGATAAAAGTTCGTTTGTTGTTATGTCCGGTCGATAGCTTCGCGGAAACTCCATTTTGGCTCTTTTCTGTAGCTCTGTGCTCGCATAACATCACCAAATACGGAAACACTTGCCGTGCGTAAGAGCAGGTCTCTCCACGCTGCGCATTGTGTGATTCAAAATGGTTGAGATCATTGGCTTCTTCAGATTCAAAGCTTTTCAACGTTGTATAGAGCCCCCGGATTGGACAGATGGTCGGGGGGTAGAGACACGCGGAATTTAGAACCTAGGAAGGAAGGTGGCGTAAATGAGCTTCCACCCCCCTTTTACAGCGTTTCTTTAGGAGTTTTTTTGTTGAAATCATGTCCCGTAAGCAAGAAAAGAAGACTATGAACGTAGCGGAAGCTTTGGACAAGATTTTTTCCATATTTCAATTATTGTGCCAAATTGTGCCAAACTGTGCCAACATGGATTACGCCTGAACTTTGTTCAATCAAAACCTGTACAGAATATTAGTTTCTTGTAGTATGGACACCAAACTTGCTACAGATGTCCTTGACATGTAGTGGTTACAATTGATTGTGTTTATTTGCTTCGTTACAAGTAAAATAAAGAAATATTGGAGGAAACATGTGTTTTTCTTTTGGCGGAGTTCATTTTTGGCCATTCCAACATCATTTACTCTTACCCAGTGTTCTTGACTGTCAAATTAACTCATCCACACCACTCCCCAAGAACCAATCTTCATTTTGATACCAAGATTTGCAGTTTAGACCTTGTAAAAGCTGAGAAATGCCTTAAAAAGTAAAAGTATAGGATTTTCGGAAAATAGGCCTCAGAGCTTAAGAGGTTAAAATTCGAAATTGAATTTTGTATAAACAACTCAGAAATTACATTTACATATAAAAGCACCCAGTTCAAAGTGCCATCAAAGACTGTGGGTGTGTACATGAACATTCTCCATCCATTTGCTGCAATTGAGCTGTGTTTTTGGCAGAAAAAAAAAAACGTCTCGAAAGCATAACGTTTCCACCTCAGTGTTTAAATAGCCAACAAATTGAACATTTACACATTTACTGTTTGTGGATGAATATAATGATGTCATAAAAAAAACATTGGGCTGTTGACTTATTCGCCGATGATCTAATGGCCTGTGGATTACATAAAAATCTCCTTCTCCAATGCTCTTGTCAAATAAAACAGTATGAAAGAAAGTGTAAATGCATATAGTTGGGCAATTAGAAAGAAAAATAAGCAAAAATTAAAGGTTTTTGGAAGTATCAGAGTAAACTGTTGTAATGGTGGATGCATTGCATAGCGGATCTTTCCAATTTGGAATTACACAGTAGACATCCAGCCTGGAACATGGATTCATTGAATGCCTTGTATGTTCATGCTTTATTTTTGGAATGGACACAATGATCATTGAGTTAAGTGGTTGTGAGGGAGTAGGTTTGTTTAAGAGCACCATTGATTAAGGGAGAACGAGCAGCGTGTGTAAACTGATACCATTCTGAAAGAACACCCAGCAAACTTCCTTCACAACAGTGTAAAGCATAGCAGCGAGTCTGTTTGGCCATAGATTTTCATGATTAAATATGACAAAAACATTGAAAAAAAACAAAGCATTGATAAATACACTGTGTTTTATCTTCACCGTTTGCTCAGGGTTTGCTCCAAGTTTAGTTTACACTGAAAACAGATGAATTCTTCCAAACGCTGGCTTGCTCCTCTTTATCCTCTTTTTCAGAATGGTGTTTGATTGATGGAGTCCGTTCCATCAGCTGTATATCAGAAGACCCCGCACTATTTGGTTTCTAGGTTCATGAACCCTTTAGTGATGGGATGGTGATTTTTGCTACTTTGCAAATTCATTCTTGTAGCCCTAAATCAAAATGAGTTGTGCAGTCGCGGTTTGGTGTTGTGAGTGGCTTGTAGTTTGATCCGCATCCTCTTATGATTCTCAAAGCAAAACATTGAGTAGCTTCCTCATAAAAATCGAAAAGGAGAAATCAATTTTCCATTTTCAACATGGATTATAGTCAACATTATAATTTTGGTCATCATCTTAGACGATTGTTCTTTGCCTTGGGAAAATAACACTTTAATTATCTTTTCTGATTAGTTGAAAAGTGAAATTGAGATCCCAGTCCTAAACTCGGCTACTTTTACAGTCCTACCAAAAGATATAAAGTAATAAGCACCAACTCCATCGTGTATTAGAATATCTTATTATTATTATTAACTTGCATGCATGGTAATTTGGTTTTTACAGTGGAATTTTGGTTGAAAACCACTGAAACACCAAGCTCTTCAACATTATCTCAAGTGAAAACTGTGTTTTGGCCAAAAGGGAATCGATGCACAGAAAACAAGAGCCATGGAAAACAATCTCTGCCTGCAGCTTCCAGGTTAGCTCATGGAACATGTTCACTTGACGGTATTCAGCTCACTCCCGCTGTCTGCAAGTGATGTAATCTGATGCCGAGTGCTCACATGGCTGGACACGGCTTCTCTGTACACTCTCGCAGCCGGAAGAGGAGTGCACAGGAAATTCCTGACATTCCTGACAGGAAGAGATAATAACCCATGACCCATCTACGCAGAACTCAGACCCTAAGCAACAGTACAGAGGTCAGAACTCCACGGGCCACGCTATGTGTGTCTGAAAGCGAGAACAGAGAGTATAAGGGGAATGGATAAATATGAGAGGGGTTAAAACACAGAGAGCAGGTTTAACTCTCAAACACCTGTTCACTTGTTGCTTTAATCATTCAGAAACTTGGATTGGCGTGAACCAGGTAATAAACTACGACTTCAGTTCTGAAAACTGACTCACAATAAAGACAAATTAAACAAAAAAACTAACAAGTGTAGACCTAATTTGTGGTATGTTAATGCCAATACGTTTTACATTTAAACACAATGTTAATGTGTTTACAAAATAAAGTAAATGCTTATTTGTCTACATACTTTATGTATGCCTCTCAATTTGTATATGTTGTCCAAGAAGTTCGCAAATGTAAGCTACTGCTTTCGCGGAGAACCTGTGTCTTTCATGCAAATACGTGAAGGGATTTTTTTCTGTCCCTAAAAACTATCAAAGTGCTCGTCTAACAATTTGAACAGAAATATCCACACAATTAAGCTGAAGAAAAAGTGAAGTCAGTGTTACCGTCGTTGACTCGTTGGTGTGTTACGTCACTTAAACATTCCTTTTATAATCGCTGATTGGATGAATGTAAACCTGCGATCTCCAGAACATAACCTACCCCAGAGCAGGTCCGCCATGTGGTATAAGTAACCAGGGTGACAAAGATCCTTTCATGGTACCCAAAACCAAGGATTGGTGCAAACAAATTCTAAACTTTGCTGGTTAGCCAGTTAACCTCTTAAGCCCTGGGGCCTATTTTCCGAAAATCCTATACCTTCACTTTATAAGGCATTTCTCAGCTTTTACAAGGTCTAAACTGCAAATCTTGTTATCAAAATGAAGATAGGGTCTTGGGCGGTGGTGTGGATGAGTTAATTTGACAGTAAGGAACACTGGGTAAGAGTAAATGATGTTGAATTGGCCAAAAAATAAAACTCTGCCAAAAGAAACCTACATGTTTCCTCAAATATCTCCTTATTTTACTTGTAAACAAGCAAATAAACACAATAAATTGTAACCACTACATGTCAAGGACATCTGTAGCAAGTTTGATGTCCATACTACAAGAAACTAATATGCTGTACAGGTTTTGATTGAACAAAGTTCAGGCGTAATCCATTTCGGCATAGTTTGGCACAATTTGGCACAATAATTGAAATATGGAAAAAAAATCTTGTCCAAAGCTTCCGCTACGTTCATGGTCTTCTTTTCTTGCTTACGGGACATGATTTCAGCAAAAAAACTCCTAAAGAAACGAAGAAAATTCATAGCGCTTCCAGCCTTGGAACTTCCGCGTGTGTCCACCTCGCGTGTGTCTGTCCAATCCGGGAGCTCTATACCTCGCTGGAAAGCTTTGAATCAATAGAATCCAATGATATCCACCATTTTGAGACGGACAGGATCCCAGATGAATCACAGGACACGGAGCGTGGAGAGGACTGCTTTTACGCACAGGGAGTGTTTCCATATTTGGTCATATTATTTCGAGCACAGAGCTACAGAAAAGAGCCAAAATGGAGTTTCCGCGAAGCTATCGACCGGATATAACAACAAACTGACTTTTATCGCTATGGAAATAACTTTTTGTTGAAAAAACGGCAAAGGTAAGACAAGATTTACATGCTTGCTTTGTTTTTGCTAGCGTTTTTTCGGGGAACTTTCGCTACCTGCTCTGAAATACTTCATGCAATGTAAATGAGTTGCATATCGCTGGTTCAGCTGGTTGTTAGCTTTCATTTGATGCCATGGTTTTGGTGTTTCCGTTTATATTGTGGATACATATTGCACATGAACAACAACTTGGTCATGAATTATACTCCGAACATGTTGTTGTTTATTTGCATGGCGTTAGAGCTGTGGTTAACGGATATGAAATTGAATTACCGGTAGATACGTTTTTAGAGGAGTTTCTGCTGAACACAACAGTATTTAATATGTGTGGGTTACTCTCAGGGTTAGTGAGCTATGAGTGAAAATGTAATGCACAAGGGGGCAAGTCCCCGGTACCAGGGACTTTTGGGCTTAAGAGGTACAGGCCCGAGAGCTCCTCAAAATACAAACAGCTCTAAAAAAGCCATAAGTCTTTTGTTTCATATCTCCTTCCAGACTGCTCAAGGAACAACCAACAAACTTTGGTCTGAATCGGGTTGCAATACCTTTTCAGACTGGTACCAGTAAAGGAATTCTGGGAAATCGCTGGACATTTTTCAATATGGCACCAAGCTTTGAAAAAAGAACTGAAAAACACACAGAAACGTCAAAGTAACCACACTTGTGGGGGTTATACATTTGTCTAAGAACATCCCAATCAATGTGTAAAAGTATTTGAACCTCAGGCTCTATAAGGCGTCAAATATTTCCTTTTGTTTATGCTAATCATAGTAACAAATTTGCATTTTTATGACATCACTGACAGCTCCCTAGCAACCAAACTGTTTACACTTTCAACCCCATTTACACTAGCCTCCATAGCAACCAGACTGTTTAACATAACAACCACTTTCACTATTTTTGCTTCCCCCACTATTGTTGGTTTATATTACTCATATTAACTTTTGATGATGTCACTGACTCCTCCATAACAAACTATTTTTACCTTGGCAACTATTCCATTTGGCAAATAAAAATACTTTTACAAGCCAACAAGAAGTTTGTGCACAATCTTTGCCGTCTAGTTATTATTATTTAATATTTCTAGAGACTATGAAAAAAGCCTGATCTGAAGGGGATCTGAACCAGATTTTTCTTATACAAAGACACAAGGAAAAATAGTTCCAGGAAAAAACAAACCTCTCCTCTGACTGAGATGCGAAGTGAACACTTGATTCAAGCATTGAACTGATTAATAGTGAAGTACTTGTCACTTTGCTTTGGAGAAAGCTAGCTCTTAAATCTGAGAGCTCTGAGAGCCAATGAGGATAGTACTACAGCAGCTTACGTGCAAAAACACGAGACAAACGCAGACATCACACTGAGGCAGGGAGTTTCTCCGACTCCATCTCAGTCTAAAACCGACACTAAACATAAGGCACGACGTAACAGCAGCTCATTGTTTTGCTTCACACCCGCAGCTTCAACAAGAGCAACCACTGGGAAAACTAAAAGTAGAATGGTCCGTCAGGAAACTATTCATTAAAAAGCACTGAGCAATGCACGGAAAGGGAAATGCTAGTGTTGAAGTTTGATTACAATGTCAGTTACAGTGTCTTTCTACAATGTACGAGGTTTAACAGAGGCTTGTGTGTTTTTACAAGCGCAACAATATGACGGGGATTTTGCTTGAGCAGTAGAATGCATTGCTACACGCATGCAGAAATGCGCATGTTCTCTATTAGATTAAATAAAAGATTGCTCTTGAATTCATTAAAAGTTAAAACGCTACAAAAAAAAAATCACTTCAACGTTTTCAAAAAATTGTTTCACAAAAAAAAAAAAAATCAGTTGTGAAAGGAAACAGAATTAATTCCATCCATTTCATTATATTTTGTGGACTGTCTTTGCAACTGTAGACCCCAGACCAGGGCTCTAGAGTGCGACCAATTTGGTCGCATATGCGACCTAATTTCTCAATGGTGCGACTAAAAAAAAATCAAAGGTTGCACCGGTGTGACCCGTCGTTCGAGGGGGAAAAAAACGAAACTCCGTGAGTCTCCCTGTTGTTCAACAACAGACACACATCGTGGTCTAAACCAATCAGAGATAGTGAAGAGCGTATCCCGCCCCACCCCCCCTCTGATTGGCCGTGGTCCAGATATCCCTGTATGTGTGTGAACATACGTTTGAAAATGCATGTGATGCAGTCAGACAGAGAGAGGTGAGTCCATCAGGTAAACAGTGGATGTAGCCGTGGATTACGAGAGAAGATGAAAAGAAAGATTGACAGATTTTTCATTAAGAAAGATAAGTTAGGGCCTGATCGTGAAAATCATAACCAATGCTCTGACACGGAGCCATCAACCTCCCCTGTGACTGGCTCTAATACATTTAGAATTGAAACTATAAACTTCAGAATTTTCTATAAAACACATAACATGCCGCGATAAATGCACTGCTCAAGTGTCCCCTCTCCCCGCTGCCTTTCAGCGGCAGGCAGCTGCAAACAGATCATCAGACGAGGCCGAGATGAGAATTAAGTTTTACGTTGCCTACAATATTGCAAAAGAAGAACTCCCCTTCACTAAATTCAAGTCCGAAATAATTCTTATGAAGAAAAATGGCTTGAACGTTAACCCGACGTACAGCAATGATGTCACGCGCACCCAATTTATAGAAGTCATCACAGATACATTGAAAACAAAAGACGTCTGTGCAAATTGTGAACAGTGCGTACATGGAATTCCTGATCGACGGAGACGCATATATCGCCACAAAGGAATTCGTCATTGTGTACAGTCGTATCTTGCGGAAAGGAAGACCGATGAATATAATATTGAACACATTGAGGTCGAGCATGCTCATGCCCAAGGTAAGCCATGTCATGTTATGGAGCCTATGTCAATAATATGCCTACCGTCTCGATACTGCATTAACCATAATATTCTGATACTTAAAAATGAAAAAAATAAAAAAATAGGCTGCATTATAAACTCTTGATCTGGGTAGTAAATGGTATTATCCTTTTTATTTGTTTAATTAGGAATTAATGCTGCTTCAAAGAAAGCATTTGCTGCTCTTGGGGACCAAAATCAGTTTAAAGTTTAAATTTCAGCTCAGTAAAGCACTTTAAACACTTTTTCAGTAAGTTTTCGTTACCTTTCTTGTAGAATTGTGCTTGAAATAAAGAACTTTATATTGACCAGGTTGTTAGTTAATCATTTACAAGTCAATATTGTCTATGGACAGTGATTTAAAAAAAAAAATGAATAGATAACCAAAAAAAGTGAACTTGTGGAAATGCGGTGTTAAATGTGATGCAGTTGAAAATTTGGGTGCACCTAACTTTTGTGCTGGTGCACCTAAGAAAAAAATTTAGGCGCACCAATGCAACCAGTGCAAAAAGTTAGTCTAGAGCCCTGCAGACACACGTATACTTTGGCTGATTTGGACTCACGGCGGCCCAAACAGTTTCCAACCAAAACTACTGACATAGATGTTTGCAGAGAAAACAGAAAAGATTACAGATGCTCCGTGCATCACGTGATACAGAACCGGTCTTGATATTCTTTTCAAACAAAGAACAATTAAAAATTCCTTTCAGTTGCATAAGGAAATATCTAAAGTAACGTAACGTGTTCAGCACTCACTTATATTTTACACAATATTCTCTAACTTCTTTTCCTTTCGGCTGTTCCCAGTTTAGGGGTCGCCACAGCAAATCATCTGTTTCCACCTAACTCTGTCCTCAGTATCCTCTACTCTTGCACCAACTACCTTCATGTCCTCTTTCAGTACATCCATATATCTCGTCTTTGGCCTTCCTCTTGACCTCTGAGATGATCAGATAAAATCTTTAGGAGGAGTACGACACGTTTTTGCAAAATGGCCGTCTTCTTGTCGATTTTGGAAACGCAATC
Source organism: Danionella cerebrum (assembly GCA_007224835.1). Taxonomy (NCBI): domain Eukaryota; kingdom Metazoa; phylum Chordata; class Actinopteri; order Cypriniformes; family Danionidae; genus Danionella; species Danionella cerebrum. The sequence continues at coordinate 31,658 of SRMA01024854.1, read as the reverse complement.
AATATTATCTATATTTAAGTACCGATACCCTAATATTTGTGCCGTATGCAGCACACTGTTAGTGCACCATTTTGACACTTCTCAAACCAATGTAATTTTTTTAATTAACCGGTTTAGGCACCAAAAGCTGCAAAACAACATTAATCTGAGCAATAACAATAATGTCCAAAATGTATAAAAATTTCGAATTAAGACGGAGTTGCATGCATTCCATTCTCACGGGTTGTAAGTGCATACATCGTAGGGGGTGACGGCCCCTTTCAACATAGTTTTTACTAAAAGCTTTTCAGTATCCTGTTGGTTCTGTAGCTGACACTCCTGACTTTTTGTCCCCGATGGCAGGAGGGAGAATAGGCCGTGAGAGCGGGGATGAAGATCCTTAATAACCGATGATACACCTCCTACACGAACGGTAGAGGGCTACCAAACAATCTTGCTCGTAGTGATTCTGTTGAACCATCTTTGGTCCTGAGCTCACTTTGGTTGATCAACCGTGGTCTATCTATGAGGGAGGCTGGACATAGAGTAGAGGCAAATTTGAGCAGGTGCCTTGAGCATCCATCTCCTGGTCTTTTCGATGAGTACAGTGTTGCCTGTGGATTGTTCTGCAGGACTGTAAAGTGTGTCTCAAGACAATGTAATTTTCCAGAGGGCTGCTCTGGTTCGTACCTGGTTCACTGCCCGCGGACGGTTTTTAGTGATTTATAGTCCCTCCAAATTCTCCGTTACTTTTGAGGAGATTTTTTACTGCCTGTATATGGAAAATGTGTGAATGAAATTTACAAACGTGTGCACCTCTTCAAGCTCAGGAGAACGCATGTGCAGTTAGAGCAGCTGATGCTTTTCATGACTGGATTTGCCGTGTTAGCCGATATTTCCCCTGATGCTTGGTCAGAGAAAACATTGCTTGTGCTGTGGATGAGCTGCTGTGGCCAGAACTCGACAAAAGAGAGGATGCCGCAGAGTACCTGTATTTATTTTTTATGTGTTGGTTGGGAATGGGATGTACACGGCTTACATTCTTTTTGTGGGAAAAATAAAATTCAGAGTATAATACCAATATTTTTAAATATTTTACAACACTGTTTTATAACATTGTTTAGAATGGAATATTTAATTTTGCAGGAGAATTGAGGGGTTTTGCCCATTGTGTGCGAGTTTTGAGAATGTGAGGCATGCTTTCAGAAAATGTGTGTAAACAATTGAGAAAAACTGTAGAACTCCTCTTTTAAGAAATATTGAAGGGAAAGTATGGTAAGTGCAGCCGGTTCAGTTAATGACGGGCATGCGTGTCGTAACACCCAGTCACATGTGAAGAATGCCTCATTCCCTGGGAGCATTGCAGACAGAACTATGCTGTGTTCCTCAAGAAACATTGAGATGTGACAGACGCAGTGGAACATAATACGAGAGACGTGACTATTGAACCCTGTTACGCAACTCATCCCACATTGATCTGGAAAGGCAGAGGCAGAGCAGATGAGGTGGGAGGAACAAAAGAGACGAGCGACTTCTGCTCACAATATTTATCCCAGCCTGCGATCCAAACAAGCAGGGCCTCTCGGGACGACTGCTGAAATGATGAAAACGATATCTGCGCTACAAAGGAGCGTGTGCTTGAAAGCTGATTTCCATTCGAATTAATGGGTGGATTCCCCGTGACTGGAATACAGAGTGTTGCTTCTAAATTTAGTGTGGTGTTCCTCGCGGAGGCAGGGACTGGCCGTAGTCGTGCAGTGTAGGGATTCCCATCATCAGAGAATCATTTTCCTGCAGCACGGCTGCCCCACTTTCTGGTTCTCTCAAGAGCAAAGTCGCTGTTAAATGCAGTTCACCCATCACACAGAAAGCTCAAGAGTAGCCCTCGTGATGTGTCAATCATCAGACAGAAAAAGAATACAGTAGAGTATTCCCCCATTACTTTTAATCAGCCTTGAGAAGTAAGAGAGGATTGGCAAATATTTAGATAAAGAGGATGCACGCTTCAAGTACAGATTAAAAGTGCTCGAGTCATCTCTGGCAAGTCTGTGTTCACTTCTCTACACAGATGCACAAACAGTATTGTTCAAAAGCTTTAAACATGTGAAAAATTACGTAAACAAAGAATGCAGTGATTGACCAAAAATCAACATTTGGTGCTACCACCTTCAAAATAGCAGGAAGTCTTCTACTTCAGCCAAAATTAAAAAATGTGTCATTTCCTCACTGTTGTCTTCTTCTCTATTAAACAGAGTAAATAAATAAGTGAAACTTTAAAATATATGCCATACTGGTCCCAGTGTGTTTGTAGTCGCAGAGACCAAAGAAAGTCCACCATTCCACAATGTGAAAACCTTACGACCGACACAAAACCGATGTCAAATGGAAGACCACACCCGAACTAATTTGCATTTCATCAGAACTGCAAAAAAGAGAGTATAGAATCCCGAATAAAACTAAACATGCGTCAGAAAGATCAGATTTGCGTGCGCAACAAAATACGCCAAAATCAGATTTATAAAAGCGTTCATATGCACACCTGCAAGCAATCTTCTTTTTATCAATCACAGATGGGACGCAACCTGAGTAAGAAGCTCAGGGTGTAAGGGTTTCTGTCCCAAACACGCCTTGTCCACACCATATATAGTCAATGCAAAGCAACTCATGAATATTCATGTGTAGTTAGACAAGTGTTCCCTGCTCGTGTTTGGAAGTTGTGAATTATGGTTGAAAAAAAAGCTGAATTTCTCAGAAATAGAAATCTAAATTCTTGTAGGGGGGGTGGAGACCCAGAAGGCAGTTGCCTCTGAATCCTGGACCCACTTCAGCAGATAAATCCAAGAGAAACGCTCTCGAGAATCTAAATTGGCTTATTAGCCGCACAGCATCATTTGGGCAGGAAATCATTATAGTCAGGAAATACATGTTCTCTCCATATTTGTCCATTTGTCATCAAGTAACGGCAACAGTCACCTTTAAGATTATATTTCATTGATGTGAAATGTACGAAAAAGAAAAACGTTGTTAATCTTTTACAAACTAAAGAAAACTATTCTTCTAGACCTGATAATATGAACTTTATTTTTTGCTCATTTAGGTTTTGTTCTTAATTCTTTCTTGTAGGCTCAGTTTGTATCTGCAATGTCTCACATGTGCACTTGGCATTAATTCTGTGTATGCATTTGTTTAACAAAATAAAAAAAGATAAATTGATGCCAACAGTGCCATCTTGTAACTTTCGGATCAAGGCAGTCTTTATATGTTTAGAAATCACAATTATTCTTAACACTTTGTCAAATGTACATAATTAGTATAGCCTCATCTCACCCAAATTATGTTTTTCATATTATTCTTGCAGGAATTAGGGTTCCCCTCCCCCAATGTCATGTGAACTGTCAGTTAGTGATAGTTTTCGGTTTATTATACTTGACATATAAAATGATAGCGCATATTATAAAATCATAGCATCTTATAGAGTCCTCAATATTTCTTGTGTTTTATAGAGCTAAAAGACACTGGGGTCTGATTGATATAATGTGTACAGGGCATTGAAAATAATAATATCATGTTAATATTAGGTTTACCAAGTTCTCCCCAGTAAAACAAGAAAAGCATTCAATCTGAATATTGTACATACTTTAAACACTCAATGGGGTCAAATTGAAAAATATCAAAAATAGAAGGGTTAAAGACAATATCTGGAGTTAAACCATATGGATTTATCGTCACAGGTGATTCCCACAAACTAGGCACGCTCTGCACAATACACCGAGCAATGGTCCGTGATAAGAAATGTGAGCATTAAACCGGACCGAGGTGTGAAATAGGTTGGAGACCACTGCTGTAAAGTCCATTCAAGTTTTAAGGTTGATGGAAGGTGCCTTTTTACCAAAAGGTGATCATATTGCTTAAAGCCAAGAGCTTTGGTGAAATACAATTCCAGGTACTTTACTCATACTGGTGGGAAATTTGTCCCAGGGAGGTGAAGGGGTAATATAGTTACCTCCCCACATTTCATTTTGTTTAGCCTTTTTAAGTACTGTATTACAATCATTTGAGAATTTTTATTTTATTATTAAAGTGAATGAATAAAAGTGTGTATTTTTATGTTACTGTAATTGAATCAATAGGACGCGTCCAGTGCCTGTTCTCGTTGCAGCAGCCCAAAAAAAATCCACCATTCCAAATGTGAAAACGTCTAATGCACAGGTCCATCCAAATGTTCGAAGACTTGCCCAAACTAATTTCAAAGAATGGATATAATATCAGGTTGTTGGTCAAGGCATAGCGTTGGAGGCCAAACAACATTTGGATGTGTGTGACTGTGATATCAGTACATGTGTTACATATGGAATAATTCAAAGAGGTTGTAATTGAAAAGAGGTTTCCACTTCCAAGAGGGATGTTTGATCCCTTCCTGATCTGATTATTCAGGTAAATATCTCATCCAGTAATACAGACAAAGATAAGGCTTATTAGATCGAAGCCAGTCACAGTGGAGCTGAAGCAGAAAGAACTAGAGTGTATCTGATTCAGTTCCATCCCTTCAGGCACAAGGGAACTCTTCCTTCTGAACTCCATTACCCCGTCAAGCTCCAGTCTGCTATTTATAGAGAAGGACACGATGGGGAAAAGCCTGAGATGTCTTTATAGATCATCTTCTCAATGAACTGGGTTCACTGTGTCAAACATCACACCTTCCTACAGAAATCTGAGAGCGCACTATGAATGTGTCTGCATTAAAGATAGTAAAACAACTTTTAATGACTAGTCGTGAGAGTATAATTCATCAAACCTTCATGCAGTTTACCTTTAGCCTACAATATATATTTGATTTTCTTTTTTTAAAACGGTAAACATACAATAATAATAACTTTTATTTCAGACGCAGAGTTCTACAGAGCCGGTTTGGAAAAATCAATCGATCGGAGTCTACCTGAATTTCCGGTGGGTGTCCGACGGGGCTACGCCCCTCGAATACTTCCTGCTTTAAAATATAATGGTTAACTTTTAGGTTTAACCAGTCTGAAGAAGAATCTACCAGATAACCCACAGCGCAACCACATTTCTCGACACTCAAGGGGCAGCGTACAGAGTCAAACAATTAGAAACAGGCAACATATAAATAAAACAAGGATAAAAGACAATATAATAAAAATAAAAGACATCATTAAGTGGAGTATGCCATTTTTAAGAGATGGGTCTGGATTTAAAAATTGACAATGTTTCGAAGGTCCGGGGGGAGTGAGTTCCATAGATGGGGAGCAGAGCAGCTGAAGACCCTCGAGGCACATATCTCCGGTGGGGCTGGTAGCGGATCTCCGGTTCCAGGTGTAGTGCTATGGGCGGTGGCTGAAACAGGTGGAAACGGAGCGGCAGGAGCTCAGCAGCTGTCGGAGACCCGTCACTGGACTGTGGATCGTGGTGAAAACCACCCAGATGATTGGTGTTATCCACATTTGATGATCCACATTTCGCCAGACGCAGTAAACGTTTGCTTGTCACTTGTTCCCGGCGCAAGCAAACAGCCAAAGGTGGGCCAAAAATTCCAGCCACGTTCACATGCTTGCCCACATTAAATGAAGGATGTGACACCCTAAAATAGAAATTATGGAGACGATGCGTGTCATCAAAAAGCACCAACAAGAGTCTGTCAATACGCAATCTATTTACTCTTAGGTTGATATGAAGTCCACACTTCCAAAATTATTTCAGCACATTATATTCTGTCCTGGCTCACTCCACCTGCACACTGTGTTTGCCGACTTTGTTAATATAGTAACCAATCGCATGGGGACGACAAGGCAAACCTAAAAATTGAGAAGCAGTCCATGTGCCATCGTCCTGCATTGTTTCCGTTGTTCTGCGTCTCACAAATGTTCTTCTGTGTGATCCAAACACCTCAAAGTTTCATTGGTCCATCCTCCACACTTTTTCCAAATATTCCTCTGTACAATGTCTGTGTTCTTTTGCCCGAATTAATCTTTTAAGAATTTTAATAAAATTATTTTTTGGGCCAATCTCAGATACAGCTTTTTCATTGCCACTCTACCCTGAAGGCCAGCATCCCAGAGTCGCCTTTAGATGTTGACGCTACACAAGGGTTTTCTAATCATCCATAAGCTTCTGCCACAATGAGAAACACATTGTACCATTAGACACTGAAGTTGCTGGAAATGGGTCTCTATACACCGATGTAGATATCGGCAGCTAGAATAGTCCCACTGTATAGAATTTAAAGTTATCCTCATTGAAAAAAACATGTTCTTCCTTCAAAAATATAAACATTTCTAAGTGACCCCAAACTTTTTACTCTTTAGGGATGCACCGAAATGAAAATTCCGGGCCGAAAAGGAAACCTAAAATTTGGATGCACTAACCCTAACCCTAACCAAAAATGGCTTCATTAAAAAAATTATTTTTGTTTGTAGTAAAAAATATATATATAAATTAGTTATACAATCAAATTTTTGTTGATAATAAATAACAGTATTAAGGCTGTTAAACAATAACAAAACTAAGTAAAAATTCTTTATGTAACAAAATTATGGAAAAAAAATTCTACCTGCTTTTTTACTTCAATTTTAAATTACTGTACCAAACAATAGCACAAACAGAAAAAAAATAATTGCAGAAATATTGCAACTTTGCTGTCCTCATCCGAAACTTTGAACTGCTTCCAAACCGCAGACATACTCCATGTTTGATGCGTAATGACAGCGCAAACGAGACGGGAGAGACGTGGCGACAATTTCGGCTTTTAATTTCGGTGCTTTCTTACATTTCAGCCGAAACTGATAATGCATCTCTAGTAGGGCTGAACGATATTCTGTTTTGACATAGACATTGAATGTGCCAGAACAGACGATGTGAAGGGGTAGAAGCCCATGGTGTATAACAGAACGGTAGCATCATCGAGTTTGTTGTGTAGCTTGTTGCTGGATTGACATGTACGTTCCTTGTGCCTGCACAGTGATTGTGTGCTGTAAACGGTGAGCAAGCGGCACAGGAACCATTCACTACTAAAAATGCGTGATGAAGAGGTGCGACCCTGCCAGTGTGACACCTCATAGAGGATGACATTTGTCAGGATCTCCCGCGGGTCTCGTGATTCCTGTGGGGTTCCTGTGGGATGGGATAAACTTTTGTTATTAATCTTGTGATGGGGATGGGATGGGAATAAAAATCAACGGGAGCGTGCAGGAGCGGGAACACCATTAATAGATTATAATATTCTGTGTTTCACGGACTAACACGGAAGTCCAAAGAGCAACAGAAATGAACCCTTTAAAAGTGAAGCTGTCGCCGGCAACAAACAGAGAGAAGCAGACCTTTCGCCAGGAGCTCAGGAGCGCACTGGCAGATGAGTGATTGATTTCCTGTGATCGCTTTAGCAACAGTTTAGCGGACATTTCACTGTAAATATAATATTTATACTGTATGTAATAATGTAAGCATTGTCTTAGTAGTAGTGATAGGTTTATTAGTGTTAGATTTAACTGTTTTACCGTGTTCTGTCCGTGATTCTTCTTCCACATTCATGCACATGAGTCTTTTTTTCCTTATTTCATCGCATTCTTCCGCCGTTTTTGGCACAATAAAGTGTTCGATTCCAGTGCCAAAACACTTGTAAATAGTGAAAGAAGATGTTCATACCATAATCGAGAGCCCCTGTGTTTTGTGAATTTGTCAATCACAGTCATATGTCATAAAAGTTTTTATACACAGGGTTTATTCCAAACAATAATGTTTTTCAATATATTCTGTCATTTTTGACATTATATAAATTGACTCTTTATAATATTGCTTTTAAAACTGCTCATGATCTTGATTCCAACAACATATTGCTTCATTAATTTATTTTTATCTTTTGCTAATTTTTGTATAGAAACATAAGGGTTTCTTTTGGACAAATCTAATATGATGTAATATATTTATCTATTAATGGATTGATGGCTCTCAATATCGCAATATATATCGTTTGGAAAAAAATATCGCAATGTAATTTTTTTCTAATATCATTCAGCCCTAGCCCCTAGTACTATTACAGACATAAGAATGCAAGAGGAGAGTAAAAAAAGCCCCACATAAAGAGGACAGAAGACCTGATCTTTCTCTTGAAAGCATATTTGTGCCTTTAAGCACAATCCTCTAAATTTCCCTTGTCATCTTCCAACTATTGCACAATTCTTTTCATCACCAGTCAGAGTGTTCCCAACACCTGCTTCATTAAACTCCATTCATTATGCATAAAGGTGCAATCTGTAAGAACAAAAAGCAGCACAGCGCTCAAAACACAACATGTGTTTGTCAGACACTGCTTTGTTTACAATGAAACCGATCCGTTTCTGAAAATAGCCTCATCTGGTTTAAAATATTCAGCCCACATCCAAAGCACTCGAGTAGGAAGTTATGGTCTCGTGTGGGAAAGCCTTATTGCATGATGAACTTTGAAAGCCACGCTCTATTGTCCTGCGTTGCAGCAGCTAGGAGACATTGTGATGAGATTCTATTCATTTAATCATAAGCCACAACAATCATAGGATTTCCCAGACAAACTCTGTGTTTTTCTGTACGTCTTGTACCTCAAAAATGAAGAAGTTTCTTAAAATATAGATGTATAACATACCTCTTTTATGATTTTCAGGAAAATTTTCATGAACAATTTTAATCTTAGTGAGGGGAAAACAATCTCGGCCACCTTTCTCATCTGAAATCACGTAAGGCAAGTGGGATTCCCCTGTAAACAGGGGTTATAGCAAACTTAAGAATGGAAGCCACCATAACCAAAAGATCAAAGTTAAGCGGATCCAGGGAAGGTCTTGATTCTGAGTCAGAGATTATGGACAGATTTGGTATTCTTTCAGTCACGTGTGGGTTTGTTGTAAATAGCTTTTGCCATAGACAGCCATCATTGCCATTGTTACGGGTCCACAGTAACAAACATAATAGATTTTGTAAGACAGAAATAAATGGTGAGGATTACTCTCCGGATCTTGTCTACTTTATTAACTCCGAATATCACTGTTTATACACACAAATCAAATGCACTTAACATTTCAGGTAACAATTCCTGTGTTACTGGACTCTGAATGTTGTTAATTCTTATTTACAAATTCCTTTTTTTGTCAATAAAGCATTTAGATAATACAATTCCACGCTGTCTTGTGTCTTCAAACTCCCACTAATGGTATGTATAATATCCTTACATCTATGAAGCTTTGTGATGCTTTAAAAGGGCATATAAGGGGAAATTTACAATGCTCTACTTCTCCCATTTAATGCTAATAACAATAATTATGCTTTTTATTAGGGATGTCCCGATCAGGTTTTTTGAGCCCCCGAACCGATCCGAGTCATTTAATTTTAAGTATCGACCCATACCGAGTCCCGATCCGATACTTGTCTTTTCCTTGTGCTAATTGCACACTTTAAGTGCATGCAGGTTATTAAATCAATCCAGTGTGTACTCTTGACAACCAAATAGCTCAGCAGTGCATCAATAAAATGGTTTAGCCTTTTCCTGCGTTCGCTCAGTGAAGTCGCAATATTCTGTCGTGTTTCGTTTTAAGATGCCTTATCAAGTTGGTAGTATTAAAGGCTGCTTTGCTAGTACCACCGCGTGAAATGCTGGCATTGCAAACATTGCATGTAGCTACCAGACTAGAATCACTTTCCAACTTAAAATACTTCCACACTGCAGACATCTTAGCACCGTATTGCAAGTAGTAAACAACATGCGAGTTTAACATGCGAGTTTGCGACACGTGCGTGGCGTAGCTGACGTAAACATTCGATCGGTCCGATACATAGAGCCGATTCCGATCAGTTAAAAAATGCCTCGATCGGCCCCGATACCGATCTTTACGATCGGCTTGGGACATCCCTACTTTTTATCGATCATCAATCTAATTTTAAACTCTCTCGATCTAATCAGAACTGTACCGAACCAGGTCACCAACATTCAAACTCACAGGATGGGCGTTTTAGTCACTAATTTTATCGCAGAAAGCTTCACTTGTCTCTAAAACTCTAGACCGTCATGGACGTGATAAAGCTCTTGCGATAATGGCACGAGATAATCATCGCGAGATTACCTGCGGCAAAATCACCAAATGTTGACGTAGCTCTTCTCATTAAAGGTCTCAAGCTACGACAATGTCTCAACTCTTGTTTAAATAGAGCATAAGGTACTATTTTGTTTTCTTTTCGTTGTTTGATAGAGCACAAACCTGTAGGACAGAAATAAACAGTAAGTCGACCAAGAACCAGAAAAAAACGATATGTGTACCGAAATCTGCAACCGACTATTAGTTCATTTCTTTACACACTATTTACAAGATCATGTATTCCTTTTAATTAATTATGGGAGAAAATAAACTAATGTATTAGTCAACAAATGTGAAATAATAAGCACATTTCTTATAATATGATACTCATCCAAAGTAATGACACGTCTTCGGGTGCGCCACACCATGAAGGAAGTCTCTTGAGACGAGTGCAACCTTCGTTATACAGCCCCTCTGGTTAATATGCAAGCAGGGCTGTGCATTTCTACTTGTAACACATCACTTTCCATTTTTTCAGTAGAATTTGATTCCACATCATGTACACGAGTGACAAAACCTGATGATAAAGGCATTGTGGTCCGAGTTCAACTATCCAGAGGATGACCACCAAGGTGAGTCGTAACAGAACCATTAAATCCTTTGCTTTTCTGCCTTTTAACTAGGGGTCGACCGATATGTGTTTTTCAGGGCGAATACCGATACCAATTATTACAGATCAAATTAAAAGATAAACGATATTTTGAACCGATATGTGTCTAGTGTAAAAATGAAATTTGTCATAATAAATAATAACAAGAGCTCTGACAAGAACTTTCTTTGAATGCTTTCAAACATATCTTTAATTCTGAGAACTGTTAATAATAACAATTTTTAAAAAAACATGAATATTAATAATAACAATAATGATATAAAAAAGTGCAGGGAGCCCCCAGTAGCATTCTGTAAACAATTGTAAAACTTAACCAAGTAAACAGCAAGTAGCAACAAATAACAAAAAATAAATGTAATAGCTACCTGAAGTTTTATAAGCTAATAAAGAATTAGAAGTCTCAATCTAGCAGCACCAATAAATAGTTTAACAATTTTAGTAGTAGTAGTATTATGCTACAGATATTATACTGCACCTCTGTAATATTCAGGTTCAATGCGCCTTAATGTTTATAGATACCTGTCCCTAGCATGAGTCAATTCAAGTGTACGGTAGAGGTCTGCGCAGGAATGTTTTTTTCAGTCCCGCTCCCGCAAGGTTCTATTCCGCACCCACGCGCTCCCGCTATACTTTCATCTTTGGTCGGACTGAGGTGTTTTAGTAACTTCACCGTAAAGGATTGTGAATTACTAAAACACAATCAACTTCTGCTGCTGACTTACCTTTGAGAGACAAGTGATTACTGCTGGAGTCTGCCGCACACGGCACGCAGCTCCAGCAAGCACGTTCTGTCTGTCTTTACTTCCTGCAGCCTTGGAGTTCATTGGTCGGACTTGTGACTTCCAACAAATCTGATGTGCAATGGGCGGAGACTGCTCTAGGGCACAGAGAAGTGTGCTCTGACAGGCTGCGTCGGAGCCAAAGTAAATTAATTTTATCGGTGCCAATAATCGGTAGGGCCGATAATCGGTCAACCTCTACTTTTAACCATTAGTACGCTTTTTTAAAAAAATTACAAAATATGACGTTTATTACAAAATATGACTCGTTATTATGGGACTGCAAAGTTCAAATATTTTGTACGGTGTGTTACGTGGTATTGCTCACCTATAGCATTTCGGATCCTATGAATCCTGACTTACTACCCGGCTCACCCGAGGACACAGTAACACAACATCTTGCTCACAGTATCTGCGTTGCTCCCCTCCAACATCTGTAACACCGGAGTCGGTCTACAGTGTTAGCGTGGTAGAACGTGCTACACTGTTCTTTCCTTCATCCTTCGATTGTTTCCTTTCACACGGATCTATCTCAACTCTTGTTTCATGAATAAAAATTATTCTTTATACAGTGGTACCCCGAGATATGAATGCTTTGAGTTACGAAATGTTAGAGAAAAGCTCGGAAAGTTTTTGCTTCGATTTGTGAAGAAAAATTCGAGATATGTCAGCATCTCAAATTTTTCTCCACATCTCGAAGTACAAATTTTCTGAGCTTTTCTGCTCTATTATCTGCTAGTTTAGTCTGCCGTCGCGCTGCGCTTCCGGGTCCTTGCGCTCATATTTCCCAGTGCAAAAAGGGGGCTGATATGCTTCAAAACACTTTGAATCAGTTTTAAATCAAGCTAAACATTATGAATAGTTTACCAGTAATGTACTATAACAAATGTTGGAGTTAAGGTGTCGTAAAAGAAATAACGTTTATAAAGTTGAAAGTGCTGTTCTGTAGCACAACTTAGAGAAACCCTGTTACGCATTCTCAGAAGCGTCTCTCCATACCTTCTCGCACGCTTGGTACTGATAGTGCATATAATGGTTTCTTAGTCATCCAGCTCTAATGAGCTGACCCCCTGGTTCAAATATTTTGGACGGGTGTCCAAGTCTAGGATAAAGTTGGCAAAAGAATTAAAAGGGATGCACCCCTTGGTTTGGAATGGCGATGTGGTAAAAATTAGTGATCGACCAATATTGATTTTTTTATTACCGATACCGATACCATTTATTTGCATGTTTATGTGCCCGATAACCGATATTCATAACCGATATTTATTTACTATTATACTTCTGTTTTTGACACAATGATTACAACACCACTGAACTGATCAAACCGTTTTATTTATTACAATCACTCCCTCCTTGCATACAAATCAAAACTCTTATACAACAATAAATAGAGGGGTCTGAAAGTGCACTGTTACTAAAGTTTTTTTTTTTTTCAAAAATAAAACCTTCAATGAGGTAAAAAGCAGTCTTTCATGTTAAATTTAATATTCATATTACAACAATAATAATATTTTATGAAAAGCATGAGCAGCAACACTAACATTTCCAATAAGCAAAATAAATATAGAATGTCTGTCTTCAAGCACAGCAGTTATATCAACTTTGCAGAAATGTAACTTCATTTTAAACTACAGTTTTATTAGGTTTATAAAGCTGTTTATAGGCTAAATAGTGAAGAATAATTTGCTGGATAATGTTAATTTACTGAGTAATATTCTGAAATATTGAAATATAACAAACAAAACATCGTTTTAATTGCATTTCTGATATCTCACAATTACGTTTTTGAAAAAAAAAACATTTTTGTCGTTCTAGATTATGAAATGCGTGCTGACAAAGCGGATTCAATTTCTTAGTTATATTTATTTAGAATATGTTTATTAGCGGAATGATTGTTATATAAATGTTAATATAATTCGGATTGTTTTAGTGAATCTCACGAGACGAATGAGGAGCATATAGACTTTAATTCAGGCAAGTGACCTCTTTATTGGAACATGACGGTTTATTTTAGCATTCGTGACTCCGACTTCACGAGACGAATGAGGAGCATGTATACAACAGAGAGAGAATTAAATTCAGCGCTTTTATTTACAACATGTGCTTATTCATGGCTGTATATTATTTAATCCAGCCAAAGTTACGTCTTTATTGTGACAGGATTTGACGGATTATTGTGACTCTGTGAGTTCGTCTTTATTTCTTAGAGCCAAGCTGCATAAATTACACATCCGTCATTTATGTAACACATCTAATTTGTGCATTAATAGCTGTTATGTTAAATAAAGTTTACTAAATGTAGCAAAGCAAGTAAGTATACTTTACCTGTGCACGCAGTTGTTGTTCCCCTCAGACGCCGTGCTGCAATGGCGATCATGCGTGTAATTCTCAAAACGCCCACAAGATGGCGCCGTTTATCGGTGAACCCGATATTACAAAACCGATAACCGATTATGGTAAAATGCTTAAATATCGGGAAAAATATCGGCAAAACGATATATCGGTCGATCTCTAGTAAAAATGCACCATTTGTGTGAGTAAAACGATCAAAGCAGCACAGATCATAAGAATGAAAAGCTGCTCCAGAGAGAAATGTTGGAATCTGCTTGTTGCACCTCCAACACAAGCTTTTGGAGATCCCAAAAACAAAGTTATTAAAGCCTAGCAGTATTTTCCACAGGATGGAAACCGCAGTCACTGCAGTTATTCAGGAACTACTACACAGTTGTCAAAAATGTTGTGAACAAAAAAATGCTGTTTAATAAACGTATAAAATGCAAAATGAGCGAGCAAAAGAAAAAGCTGAATTAAATCGATCTTCAATGATTATATTCAGGTGTGTGTGATTTCACCAAACAGGTGTTACACGTAGTTGAACTAAAACAGAAACAACCGGGCGAGGAACGTTTGAGCACAGCAAAAAGACACAATGTTTGTGTTTAAGTAGCGCAAAGCAGTTTGTTCTCTGAAGGGATGAGCGTCTGCAAGCCACATGGAGCACAGTGGAGGCTCTTTGAACGTTTGGGGCTGAGATTTGTTCGGGGATCAAGTCAAGAAACCTTTATTTGTCCCACAATGGGGAAATTGCATACATTTAATCTTATCCATCTTGCAATACTATCACGGAAGCGTATGATTGGCTGCGGTAAGACAATGACCTCAAACATACAGCCAAAGTCATGAAAAACCTTCTTCAGTGTAGAAGACCAAGTACTGGAAGTGGTGGGCAGAAACCACAGCCCCCTGATCGCAACATCTTCTAAAAGATGTGTGGAACAACCCAAGTTCCTTCAAATCCGTAGTGCCAATTGTTATGGCAGAAGGTGATCTTTCTCTTTTGATCATTCCTTGCATTTTATTCAATGATGAAAATATATTATTAGCACTTTTTTCACAAACGGCCTAAAACTTTTTATGTGTTTTCACAGACAAGTTTTTTTTTTGCAGATTTATTTACATGTGTGTAAACTTTCTAACATACAACCTTTCGAGTTCTATAATGATTCTTATCTCATTTCCATTAGTGTATTTTTAAATATTTTCTTAGGAAAAGAAATAGTTAAATTCAAAAATTAAATACAAAGGATGACTAAAATGTAAAAGCGACTGATAAAAACCCCACATATTTAATAACTGCAGCGCTAATTCTACAAGTATTCACCTTTATGAATATAATCCTGAAGGTTGAATCCCTCTAATAACATCAGCAGCAAAGAAAACCGCATTGGGTCGACTGTCAAAACAAAACCCGAATCCCGAATCCCGCTGGAATGAAAGACTCTCCGCGCGTCTTACCTTTTTCTTGGCAAGAAGAAAGGATCTCTTCCTCCTTTGGATTTGCTACCTGGGTTATAATGGAGGTGTTGTCCATGGAAACGGGCTTTTCTTCCTCCTCTGTGTGTCACTTGTGTTTTTATGAATGTTCTGCTAGCCTGATGCTAGCGCGGTGGTAGCGGCGGGAGTCCTGATGGCAGCCGCACCATTCACCGCACACGAGCCTCCAGCACCACCGCACCGCATCCAAATAACGAACGCACAACTCACTTCCAGTGAGGACACAACACCAGCGAGGGCGAGGCGACACACGCGCAGACTCTCACGCACTCGTGTCCGGTCAGACCGCGGCGGCGGGACACATTATAGTCTGAAATTGATCAACAAAGCCCCTGCTGCATCTCCGTGAAGTTGGCCCCTCATCTACGCGCTCCACCTTCCTCTTGTACTTGTGCTCTTAGTGCTAGATTTGTGCTGATTTGTGCCGTTGGAATCATATTTTGTGCTGTTATAGATTTCGAGATATTAAACATTATTTTATAGGTCATCCAAAGGTCACCGGCCCCCCATCAAACTCCAAATCGCACGAAAACGGTACACTTCGTTAGTGCTAGGATTGTGCTGGTTTGTGCCGCAAAAAGTTTTGTTTGTGCTGCTTTATTTTTCGAGATATTAACGTTTTTTGACAGGCGGATGACGTCACTCAGCCCCCCATCAAACTCCAAATCGCACGAAAACGGTAAGCTTCGTTAGTGCTAGGATTGTGCTGATTTGTGCCGCTAAAAGTTTTAATTGTGCTGCTTTATTTTTTGAGATATTAGCGTTATTGTGGCTGGTGACGTCACCTACCCCCAAACAAACTTAAAACTGACAGAAAACTATTTTAGATGATTGTGCTGCTTAGTGCTAGGATTGTGCTGATTTGTGCCGCTAAAAGTTTTAATTGTGCTGCTTTGTTTTTCGAGATATTAGCGTTATTGTGGCTGGTGACGTCACTGAGCCCCAAACAAACTTAAAAATGACAGAAAACTATTTTAAACGATTGTGCTGCTTAGTGCTAGGATTGTGCTGATTTGTGCCGCTAAAAGTTTTAATTGTGCTGCTTTATTTTTTTAGATATTAGCGTTATTGTGGCTGGTGACGTCACCTACCCCCAAACAAACTTAAAACTGACAGAAAACTATTTTAAACGATTGTGCTGCTTAGTGCTAGGATTGTGCTGATTTGTGCCGCTAAAAGTTTTAATTGTGCTGCTTTATTTTTCGAGATATTAGCGTTATTGTGGCTGGTGACGTCACCGAGCCCCAAACAAACTTAAAACTGACAGAAAACTATTTTAAACGATTGTGATGCTTAGTGCTAGGATTGTGCTGATTTGTGCCGCTAAAAGTTTTAATTGTGCTGCTTTATTTTTCGAGATATTAGCGTTATTGTGGCTGGTGACGTCACTGAGCCCCAAACAAACTTAAAACTGACAGAAAACTATTTTAAACGATTGTGCTGCTTAGTGCTAGGATTGTGCTGATTTGTGCCGCTAAAAGTTTTAATTGTGCTGCTTTGTTTTTTGAGATATTAGCGTTATTGTGGCTGGTGACGTCACCGAGCCCCAAACAAACTTAAAAATGACAGAAAACTATTTTAAACGATTGTGCTGCTTAGTGCTAGGATTGTGCTGATTTGTGCCGCTAAATGTTTTAATTGTGCTGCTTTATTTTTCGAGATATTAGCGTTATTGTGGCTGGTGACGTCACCTAGCCCCAAACAAACTTAAAACTGACAGAAAACTATTTTAAACGATTGTGCTGCTTAGTGCTAGGATTGTGCTGATTTGTGCCGCTAAAAGTTTTAATTGTGCTGCTTTATTTTTTGAGATATTAGCGTTATTGTGGCTGGTGACGTCACCTACCCCCAAACAAACTTAAAACTGACAGAAAACTATTTTAGATGATTGTGCTGCTTAGTGCTAGGATTGTGCTGATTTGTGCCGCTAAAAGTTTTGTTTGTGAAGCATATTGCTCTCCACTATATGAATAATTTAATGTGGGCGGTCACATATCACTCAATATCAATAGCAGTGAAAACTTTTCTGGACAACTGTGCTTCTAATGGCTATTGAGATTTGTAAACATTTTGTTTGTGCTGCTTTATTTTTTTCCCCTCAGGAGCTGACGTAACTTACCATCATATTCAAACGCAATGGAAACCTGGGCTGGTTTGTGCCAATTCTGATTAAATTTGTTTACTTATCTACAGAAGCCTCGAGTGTCTTTCATCGAATACTGTTTTATGTACAATTAAAAAATGCATACTGTGTTATAACATTTGCAGACAATAAAATTCAATGAACCAATATAAAATGAAAAACTTTTTATTGTAATTTTAAACTTTGAGAAGAAAAAGCCTCAACAGTATGTGTCTTTCGATGCAACTGGTTCAGTGGTCAGGAAACTGGACAGACCAAATGGAAATCCTGGGCACATCTTCCTTTACCAGGGTGTTCTGAAAGGGCAATACAGCTCCTCTGTCCCTGTGATACGAATGTTGTCAGAGAGACATGATGTACTTGTAATATCACACTGGATGGCTGAGTGGATTTGTGCAGGTGCACAAGTACCAAAAGAGGTGGTGAGTGATTTCTCACTGGCCCTTCTCAGAGCACAGGTTAAAGCATTCACACCTCATCCTGACCTTAAGTCTTACTTGGGAAGCAATCTGCCAAACTCCCCCCCCATGTTTTGTCAGGGTTGATGTTGCACACTGCATTAAGATGATCTGCCGGTGGGACTGCCTCAAAAACAAAGCACATAGAATTAAAGATTTCTTTGTGAGGTCCATAGCACAGTTGATAAAGGCACAATCCCTAAAACATGCCAAAGATCTCATACATGCCATTGGTGTTGTGGCACTCAGTGAGGCAGAGGGCAGTGACCATTCTGGAGCACCCCTCACATCTGAAAACTGCAAACAATACCTAAAAGCACAAATTGCAGAAGAGTCAGTGATGTTTCCAGATGAAGAGGAACTGGATGGAGAGGCAAACTTTGTTGAAATACAGACAGATCTCAGACAGTGGGGAACAGAAATATGTGAGGAGAGCAGGTCTCAAGCCATGGCAGAAGGGGACCGGGACAACATGCATTATCTCCCAGAAATTATTCCTCACATTGTGAGGCTTGTGGGCTACTTACCACTCTGGACTGGAATAATGGTCCCTGTCTTCCAAAGCACCCATCTCACAGCAAGTTCTGCCTCTGTTGAAGCGGAGTTCAAGAATATTAAACATGGTCTTTTCAAACACGAAAAGCTACCCATTCAGGTAGACTGTTTCATTGCTCGCCATCTTAACTTTATTGAGGGAAACATGCAGATTTTTTCTGCAAAAGTTCAAGAGGATTCCACAGTCAGAAATGTGAATTACACAGCTGCTGCCCCAGAAACTGACATCCAACATCCAACACTTTAGAAGCCAATAAACAGAGTGCTGGACGATGTGAGGAGTTGTGTTTATTTAATAAACAATGCTCGTCACAGTACTGCAGCCTCGCCATACCTACAATCAGGGAGGTTACATTTGTCTCCGTTTCAGTTGATGTTCTGCAGACATTTGGTATTGGTCACCTACAGGCTGCTTTGGAGAGTTCTTTAAACCTTCCTGAATCTTGCTGTCTCAGGCCAATCCAAAATCCATCCAACGGCCCCACTGAATTAAAAACAGAAGAACAGACATCGGGAACAGTTACAGCCTGGGAGAACTTTTATGGATTGACACAGACCTTAGAGGCAACATCACTGCTCCTTCACAAATGGATTCAAGGCACAAAGAATTTGCCTTGAGCGAATATCCCTCCAATCTGTTTCTCCTAGGAGAGATATTTACTTTGAGGGCAGTCATTGGATGCGCTGACCCAGGATTATCTTGGACATTATGTGTCTTACTGCAAGCGAGCTCCGTGTGTCTGGGAATTGTTTGATGATCTTCGAAGCAGTGTGACGGCTGCATCAGAAAGCACAAAGGTTATCTCACACGCTGTGCTGTTCACTAAAGACTGAGCAGTTATTTATTTCATTTTAAATTATTTTATTTACTTTATATTTACATGCACGCACACATGCACACGTTCAGTGCATTCTATGTAGTAGTGCCATGTTTTAGTTATACACATAAAGTTACTGTTCAAATGTTTGCTTGTCTCTTTTTATTAAATCAAACTCATATGATCAGAGCACATGCTATATCGCCAAACATTGTTGCGGATCCAGTGAGCTAATAACCCCTCACAATAATCATCTTTTGTCAGCCACAATAACGTAATATCTTGAAAAATAAAGCAGCACAATTAAAACTTTTAGCGGCACAAATCAGCACAATCCTAGCACTAAGCAGCACAATCATCTAAAATAGTTTTCTGTCAGTTTTAAGTTTGTTTGGGGCTAGGTGACATCACCAGCCACAATAACGTTAATATCTCGAAAAATAAAGCAGCACAATTAAAACTTTTAGCTGCACAAATCAGCACAATCCTAGCACTAAGCAGCACAATCGTCTAAAATAGTTTTCTGTCAGTTTTAAGTTTGTTTGGGGCTCGGTGACGTCACCAGCCACAATAACGCTAATATCTCAAAAAATAAAGCAGCACAATTAAAACTTTTAGCGGCACAAATAAGCACAATCCTAGCACTAAGCAGCACAATCATCTAAAATAGTTTTCTGTCATTTTTAAGTTTGTTTGGGGGTAGGTGACGTCACCAGCCACAATAACGCTAATATCTCAAAAAAATAAAGCAGCACAATTAAAACTTTTAGCGGCACAAATCAGCACAATCCTAGCACTAAGCAGCACAATTGTCTAAAATAGTTTTCTGTCAGTTTTAAGTTTGGTGACGTCACCAGCCACAATAACGCTAATATCTCGAAAAATAAAGCAGCACAATTAAAACTTTTAGCGGCACAAATCAGCAAAATCCTAACACTAAGCAGCACAATCATCTAAAATAGTTTTCTGTTAGTTTTAAGTTTGTTTTGGGCTCGGTGACGTCATTAGCCACAATAACGCGAATATCTCGAAAAATAAAGCAGCACAATTAAAACTTTTTACGGCACAAATCAGCACAATCCTAGCACTAACGAAGTGTACCGTTTTCGTGCGATTTGGAGTTTGATGGGGGGCCGGTGACCTCTGGATGACCTATAAAATAATGTTTAATATCTCGAAATCTATAACAGCACAAAATATGATTCCAACGGCACAAATCAGCACAAATCTAGCACTAAGAGCACAAGTACAAGAGGAAGGTGGAGCGCGTAGATGAGGGGCCAACTTCACGGAGATGAAAAATATGCCACAACGGCAGCAGCGCGCTGCAGTCATAGAGGCAGTGGGTCTCAGCGAAGCACGGGAGATCAACTACTTTCAAACTCTCAGAGAGAGAGCGAGAGAGATGACAGCACCGAACTGGACGATCGCGAACGAGACACAGTGACTGTGCGCTAGTAGCGGTTGGCCACGAACTCAGAGAGAAAGTGAAACCGGAGCAGACGCGCATGTTAAATAGTTCGCCCCCGGACTCTGATTGAAGCAGCGAAAAGTCAATCACTCTCAACACGCACGCACATAAAAATAGTATAAATATAATATAATCTCTTAAGCCCGAGAGTCCCAGGTACCGGGGACTTGCCCCTTGTGCATTACATTTCCGCTCATAGCTCACTAACACTGAGAATGACCCCACACATATTACATACCATTGTGCTCAGCGGAAACGCCTCTAAAAATCTAATTCAGTTTCATATCCGTTAACCACAGCTCTAACGCCATGCAAATATACAACAACATGTCCCGAGTATAATTCATGACCAATTTTTTGTTTTGTGCTCTCTTAAAGCCACAGTACACCCCCTTTCCCCTTAAAGCGACAGAACCCTATAGCCATTTTAAGGGCTTCTTTGCAAAATAATTAACTTCCTTTTGATTTTGGAAAATCGATGCAATTGACTTTTTTGTTTGTCTTAATCTGCAACATAAGGGTGGCAATTTTCAAGGATGTCCTTTAAACACAGTCTGAAATAGCAGTAAAAAACAGCAGAAATTGTTATATTGCATGCTGCCATTAGGTAGCGCTATAACTGACACTGTATTGCGCTCTATGAAATCCTTCAGACATGGACTCTTAACACGCATGACGAATTTTAACCTGATCAGACATTGCATTGCTGAGTTATTAACCACTTCCTGTTCATAGAAAAAGTTCGACTTCTGAGGACTGCCATTCGCGCATCGTAAAATGAAGTCAAAAAAGCTTCGCAATTTAACATCCCATATGCCTTGAGAGAATACTAAACAACTTTGAAGATGAACAGATGAATTCTCTAGGAGGAGTTCGTTAAAGTACAAAGCCTGAAACCGTGCTCAATTTCATACAATAGTAAAAAATAACCGACTTCCTGTCGGTTTTGGAAACTGAATCCTATTGACTTTTTTGTTGGTCCTGATCCCTTACATAAGTGTACTAATTTTCAAACATGTACTCGCAATACAGCCTGAAATACAAGTATAAAACAACAGAAAAGGGTCTATGACATGTTGCCACTAGGTGGCGCTATAACTGACACTGTATATTGCTATTTGCATTTGTTAAGATATTCACTTTTAACCTACATGGCGAATTTGAACTGGATCGGACATTGCTTGGCCGAGTTATAACAACTTCCTGTTTACGGCAAAATTTCGACTTTGGATGACCGCTGTGCGCACATAGTTTATCGAAGTCAAAAAAGCTTCGCAATTTAACATCCCATATGCCTTAAGATAGTGCTGAACGAGTTTTGAGATGAACAGATGAAATCTCTAGGAGGAGTTCGTTAAAGTACGACGTGAGCAAAAATGGCTATTTTTAGAGGTTTTTGGGAAACAGCTGACTTCCTGTCGATTTTGGAAATGAGATCCCATTTACTTATATTTAAGTTTTAGTACCCTACACATGCGTGGCGAATTTCATTCACCTACAACAAACTCATAGCGCATCATAAGCTACAACGCGTTAGGTGGCGCTGTAGAGTCATTTCACCACACCCGCTTTTCGAAACACAATTAGACGTAAATTTTCACAGGTCCTGGTGTGTGTGCAAAATTTGGTGACTTTTTACGCATGTTTAGGCCCTCAAAAGTGCCCGCAAAAACACGTTACAAAAATAAGAATAATAATAATAATAAGAATAATAATCCTAACAGAAACAATAGGGTTCTTGCACCTCCGGTGCTCGAGCCCTAATAATAATAATAATAATAAGAATAATAATCCTAACAGAAACAATAGGGTTCTTGCACCTCCGGTGCTCGAGCCCGTTGGGCCCGAGCTCCTTCGGTGCTCGAGCCCTAATTAAAGCTGCACGCAGCGATCAAGGGCTCGAGCACCTACGTCGCCATCGCCTCTCGGTGGCCAATTCGTTACAATGCGCTCTATGACCGATACTTAGTTAGAAGACGTATTCAAGCGAGAACTGTTCAAATTACCTAATGACACAGGCAACTCAAGTAAAAAAAATCCCATCTCAAAGCGTCATGACCCCCAGGTGGTGCTAACGAGTCTAAATATTTATGAGTTGAAATATTTTTTGGGACTGTTTTGGCCAATATTCTGGGAACCTGTCAAAATTGGTAAAAATGCTGTTCCACCTGTGATCAGTTGGTGGCGCTATAACCGATGATTAATGTTGTAGATGTGTTCAGACAGGGACTTTTAGTATACTTGGTACATTTGGGATCGATCAGACATTGTATGGCTGAGTTATAATAACTTCCTGTTTATGGCGAAACGTCAAATTTCGATGACTGGTGTACGTACATCGTTTATCAAAGTAATAAAAGCTTCGGAATTTAACATCACACATACCTTAAGAGAAGATTTCTGGAGTTTGAAAGTGAGCAGATAAAATCTCTAGGAGGAGTTCGTTGATTTAATAATAAGACTAAATAAAACTATCTTGCTTGGAAGTAATTATAATATATATAATATAATATGCGTGATTGGACTGGTGCTGTGTCATGAGAAAGAAGCTTCGTGACATGGATTTTATTTGGAGGTTGACTCCATTTATTCTTTGAAAACAAGAACATTTCATGAATCATGGAAATCACGAGAGTTCGAAACAAGGCTTTAATGAAACCATCAACTGGGCTCCAGAGAAACACTAATGTATTCGTCCAGTTCTTCCAAGCAGAGCAGGACCTCCAAAGAGACTCCTCTTCTCCTCACAACCTTCAGCAATGGACCTTCGTTCATCAGTGAAGAGCACAGCCATGAACACCTCCACCAAACAGTTCCATGCTGCAGTCCCAGTATCCGAGACAATCTTGGAATCTCAGGAAATACCAGCAATGAAGCTGCTGCTGCTGCTGATGATGATGATGACCAGGTTGGAGTCTCCACCGTCAATCTCAAAGGAGAGAAGACAAACATTTAGTAGCAGAACTGATTGCAGATCCACGACAGCAAATGTGTTTGTACTACACTGTGTCTTCAACATCATTACTGTTTAAACTTTCTAACTTTACCTGTATTTAGCATTTGCTCTGATTTACTTGTTTCACCATCAGTATTACATTCAATCCACTGTTTAACAAGTATTAGAATTCAAACTCTGTTGCTGTGGAATATATATTCCCCACAAATAAAACTACAAGTTATAATTTACTTCACTAGAACCAAGTTAATCTATAGTTCATTTGAGATTACTTAGAAATACAATATTGTACTGTATAAATCTGAAATTTCTAAATTAAACAAATACAGTAATTACATTATATGATTACAGCATTTTTAACATGTTGCTTTAATTGTTAAAAATGAAAGTTATTTATCTATTTATTAAAGTCCCGTCCGCTCGTTAGGTTAGGAGGTTCTTGGTCATTATTTACACAGAATTTATCATGAATACTGACCAGAGACAGACGCGCGGGTTTCCTGCTGGAGCTGCCCGTGCAACAGGTCAGGGAGGTGGGGTTGGATCAGTCGAAGCTCCCGCTGAACTCGACTGGGGTTTAAACTGAAGCTCCTGTGGAAATGTAGGTGAACCACGCCGAGCAGGGTTCCTCTTTGTAGGATTCTAAGCTCCTAGCCACAGCCCTGAACACGTTTTTCATGTTGTGGAGCAATTTAAAGCTTGGTGGTGCAGATAGAAACTTAACAATCCCGTCCGCCATTTTCCAAACCAATGCTGCGCCTCTGTAGCTTCTCCCACAGATCCGCGCATTCCAGTCAACACCTGAATGTCTTGCGTGCATTCAGCGGCTCTGCCGATCAAACACAAAGTAAACACGCGTGCATTCACTCGCGAGTTGCGCTTTATTTCCGCGCGAACCGCGTTCGATGTGAACTTACCTTTAAGCCCGAGAGTCACAGGTACCGGGGACTTGCCCCCTTGTGCAATACATTTCCGCTCATAGCTCACTAACACTGAGAATGACCCCACACATATCACATACCGTTGTGCTCAGCGGAAACTCCTCTAAAAATCTAATTCAATTTCATATCCGTTCACCACAGCTCTAACGCCATGCAAATAAACAACAGCATGTCCGGAGGATAATTCATGACCACGTTTTTGTTTTGTGCTCTCTTAAAGCCACAGTATTCCCTGGCCCCTGCGGGGTTTCCCCTTAAAGCAGGGTTGCCAGGTCCCAGAAATATTTCCAGCCCAATGACAACTCAAAATCCGCCCAAATGGAATGAAAACTAGCCCAATTTTTCAGTGTCCAATCAGATTAGACAACGGCTGGATTCCCACAAAGGGCCTTAAAAAATTTATATAAGTTTAAGTTTAAAGTATTGGCCTTTTGTCTAACCCAAATTCTTAATATCACACATTGTGCTTTTTTAATACACAATCTCATACAATAAAGGTCAAATAAGAACATGTGCTCTCTGAATTTTTTTTGACCCTAGTCAGAAGTGCCTACTTGTACTTGTTCATCCACAGACAACCGAACCGACTTTCTGACTACAACGCTCTCAAGGAGTGACGTGATGATGATGATGCTTGATTGGTTATGTCAAAAGCACATGTGGCGCGCGCGCCTATTTGCGTCTCGCAAGAAGCAGCTTTTGTTGCCAAGTATTCATTCCCGGGGATCAACACTCACTAATAAAAGGTTCCCTTTTATCTTTGTCCACAATTATTATTTATTATTATTATTTATTTTTTTGTGGCCGCGGTATATTATAAATGTAGCCCAAAAAAACGCAACCCGCAACTCCGTATTTTTTCCCGCAACTCCTTTTCTAAAATAGCCCAATTGTGCGGAAAACCGCTACCCTGGCAACCATGCCTTAAAGCGACAGAACCCTACAGCTATTTTAAGGGTTTTTTGCAAAATAATTAACTTCCTTTTGATTTTGGAAAATCGCTGCAATTGACTTTTTTGTTTGTCTTGATCTGTAATATAAGTGTGGCAATTTTCAAGCATGTCCTTTAAACACAGTCTGAAATAGCAGTAAAAAACAGAAGAAAATGCTATATTGCATGCTGCCATTAGGTGGCGCTATAACTGACACTGTATTTCGCTATATGAAATCTTTCAGACATGGACTCTTAACACGTGTGACAAATTTTAACCCAATCAGAAATTGCATTGCTGAGTTATTAACCACTTCCTGTTCATATAAAAAGTTTGACTTTCGATGACTGCCATTCGCGCATCGTAAAATGAAGTCAAAAAAGCTTCGCAATTTAACATCCCATATGCCCTGCGAAAATACTGAACAACTTTGGAGATGAACAGATGAATTCTCTAGGAGGAGTTTGTTAAAGTATGAGACATGGAAAAGTGCCATTTTAAGGGTTTTTTGCAAAATATTTAACTTCCTGTTGATTTTGGAAAATCGATGCAATTGACTTTTTTGTTTGTCTTGGTCTGCAACATAAGTGTGGCAATTTTCAAGGATGTCCTTTAAACACAGTCTGAAATAGCAGTAAAAAACAGCAGAAATTGCTATATTGCATGCTGCCATTAGGTAGCGCTATAACTGACACTGTATTGCGCTCTATGAAATCCTTCAGACATGGACTCTTAACACGCATGACGAATTTTAACCTGATCAGACATTGCATTGCTGAGTTATTAACCACTTCCTGTTCAAAGAAAAGGTTCGACTTTCGAGGACTGCCATTCGCGCATCGTAAAATGAAGTCAAAAAAGCTTCGCAATTTAACATCCCATATGCCTTGAGAGAATACTGAACAACTTTGAAGATGAACAGATGAATTCTCTAGGAGGAGTTCGTTAAAGTACAAAGCCTGAAACTGTGCTCAATTTCATACAATAGTAAAAAATAACCGACTTCCTGTCGGTTTTGGAAACTGAATCCTATTGACTTTTTTGTTGGTCCTGATCCCTTACATAAGTGTAGTGATTTTCAAACATGTACTCGCAATACAGCCTGAAATACAAGTATAAAACAACAGAAAAGGGTCTATTACATGTTGCCACTAGGTGGCGCTATAACTGACACTGTATATCGCTATTTGCATTTGTTAAGATATTCACTCTTAACCTACATGGCGAATTTGAACTGGATCGGACATTGCTTGGCCGAGTTATAACAACTTCCTGTTTACGACAAAATTTCGACTTTGGATGACCGCTGTGCGCACATAGTTTATCGAAGTCAAAAAAGCTTCGCAATTTAACATCCCATATGCCTTAAGATAGTGCTGAACGAGTTTTGAGACGAACAGATGAAATCTCTAGGAGGAGTTCGTTAAAGTACGACGTGAGCAAAAATGGCTATTTTAGAGGTTTTTGGGAAATAGCTGACTTCCTGTCGATTTTGGAAATGAGATCCCATTTACTTATATTTAAGTTTTAGTACCCTACACATGCGTGGCGAATTTCATTCGCCTACGACAAACTCATAGCGCATCATAAGCTACAACGCGTTAGGTGGCGCTCTAGAGTCATTTTACCACACCCGCTTTTCGAAACACAATTAGACGTAAATTTTCACCGGTTCTGATGTGTGTGCAAAATTTGGTGACTTTTTACGCATGTTTAGGCCCTCAAAAGTGCCCGCAAAAACACGTTAGAAGAAAAAAAATAATAATTAAAGCTGCAAGCAGCGATCAAGGGCTCGAGCACCTACGTCGCCATCGCCTCTCGGTGGCCTAGTCGTTACAATGCGCTCTACAACTGATCCTTAGTTAGAAGACGTATTCAAGCGAGATCTGTTCAAATTACCTAATGATACAGGCAAATCAAGTAAAAAAATCCCATCTCAAAGCATCATGACCCCCAGGCGGCGCTAAAGAGTCTAATATTTACGAGTTGAAATATTTTTTGGGACTGTTTTGGCCAATCTTCTGGTAACCTATGTCAAAATTGGTAAAAATGCAGTTTTAAATACTGTTCCACCTGTGATCACTTGGTGGCGCTATAACCGATGATTAATGTTGTAGATTTGTTCAGACAGGGACTTTTAGTATAGTTGGTACATTTAGGATCGATCAGACATTGTATGGCTGAGTTATAATAACTTCCTGTTTATAGCGAAACGTCAAATTTCAATGACTGGTGTACAAACATCATTTATTAAATTAATTAAAGCTTCGCAATATAACATCCCACATACCTTAAGAGAAGATTTCTGGAGTTTGAAGGTGAGCAGATAAAATCTCTAGGAGGAGTTCGTTGAAGTATGAGACATGGAAAAGTGCCTTTTTAAGGGTTTTTTGCTAAATAATTAACTTCCTGTTGATTTTGGAAACTTGCTCCAATTGACTTTTTTGTTTGTCTTGATCTGCAACATAAGTGTGGCAATTTTCAAGCATGTCCTTTAAACACAGTCTGAAATAGCAGTAAAAAACAGCAGAAAATACTATATTGCATGCTGCCATTAGGTGGCGCTATAACTGACACTGTATATCGCTCTATGAAATCCTTCAGACATGGACTCTTAACACGCATGACGAATTTTAACCCGATCAGACATTGCATTGCTGAGTTATTAACCACTTCCTGTTCATGGAAAAAGTTCGACTTTCGAGGACTGCCATTCACGCATCGTAAAATTAAGTCAAAAAAGCTTCGCAATTTAACATCCCATATGCCTTGAGAGAATACTGAACAACTTTGAAGATGAACAGATGAATTCTCTAGGAGGAGTTCGTTAAAGTACAAAGCCTGAAACTGTGCTCAATTTCATACAATAGTAAAAAATAACCGACTTCCTGTCGGTTTTGGAAACCGAATCCTGTTGACTTTTTTGTTGGTCCTGATCCCTTACATAAGTGTACTGATTTTCAAACATGTACTCGCAATACAGCCTGAAATACAAGCATAAAACAACAGAAAAGGGTCTATTACATGTTGCCACTAGGTGGCGCTATAACCGACACTGTATATCGCTATTTGCATTTGTTAAGATATTCACTCTTAACCTACATGGCGAATTTGAACTGGATCGGACATTGCTTGGCCGAGTTATAACAACTTCCTGTTTACGACAAAATTTCGACTTTGGATGACCGCTGTGCGCACATAGTTTATCGAAGTCAAAAAAGCTTCGTAATTTAACATCCCATATGCCTTAAGATAGTGCTGAACGAGTTTTGAGACGAACAGATGAAATCTCTAGGAGGAGTTCGTTAAAGTACGACGTGAGCAAAAATGGCCATTTTTAGAGGTTTTTGCAAAATAGCTGACTTCCTGTCGATTTTGGAAATGAGATCCCATTTACTTATATTTAAGTTTTAGTACCCTACACATGCGTGGCGAATTTCATTCGCCTACGACAAACTCACAGCGCATCATAAGCTACAACGCGTTAGGTGGCGCTGTAGAGTCATTTTACCACACCCGCTTTTCGAAACACAATTAGACGTAAATTTTCACCGGTTCTGATGTGTGTGCAAAATTTGGTGACTTTTTACGCATGTTTAGGCCCTCAAAAGTGCCCGCAAAAACACGTTAGAAGAAAAAGAATAATAATAATAATAATTAAAGCTGCAAGCAGCGATCAAGGGCTCGAGCACCTACGTCGCCATCGCCTTTCGGTGGCCAAGTCGTTACAATGCGCTCTACGACTGATCCTTAGTTATTAGACGTATTCAAGCGAGATCTGTTCAACTAACCTAATGATACAGGCAACTCAAGTAAAAAAATCCCATCTCAAAGCATCATGACCCCCAGGCGGCGCTAACAAGTCTAATATTTACAAGTTGAAATATTTTTTGGGACTGTTTTGGCCAATATTCTGGTAACCTATTTCAAAATTGGTAAACATGCAGTTTTAAATGCTGTTCCACCTGTGATCACTTGGTGGCGCTATAACCGATGAATAATGTTGTAGATGTGTTCAGACAGGGACTTTTAGTATAGTTGGTACATTTAAGATCCATCAGACATTGTATGGCTGAGTTATAATAACTTCCTGTTTATGGCGAAATGTCAAATTTCAATGGCTGGTGTACGTACACCGTTTATCAAAGTTATAAAAGCTTCGCAATTTAACATCCAACGCACCTTAAGAGAAGATTTCTGGAGTTTGAAGGTGAGCAGATAAAATCTCTAGGAGGAGTTCGTTGAAGTATGAGACATGGAAAAGTGCCATTTTAAGGGTTTTTTTGCTAAATAATTAACTTCCTGTTGATTTTGGAAACTCGCTCCAATTGACTTTTTTGTTTGTCTTGATCTTTAACATGAGTGTGGCAATTTTCAAGCATGTCCTTTAAACAAAGTCTGAAATAGCAGTAAAAAACAGCAGAAAATACTATATTGCATGCTGCCATTAGGTGGCGCTATAACTGACACTGTAAATCGCTCTATGAAATCCTTCAGACATGGACTCTAAACACGCATGACGAATTTTAACCCGATCAGACATTGCATTGCTGAGTTATTAACCACTTCCTGTTCATAGAAAAAGTTCGACTTTCGAGGACTGCCATTCGCGCATCGTAAAATGAAGTCAAAAAAGCTTCGCAATTTAACATCCCATATGCCTTGAGAGAATACTGAACAACTTTGAAGATGAACAGATGAATTCTCTAGGAGGAGTTCGTTAAAGTACAAAGCCTGAAACTATGCTCAATTTCAAACAATAGTAAAAAATAACCGACTTCCTGTCGGTTTTGGAAACTGAATCCTATTGAGTTTTTTGTTGGTCCTGATCCCTTACATAAGTGTACTGATTTTCAAACATTTACTCGCAATGCAGCCTGAAATACAAGTATAAAACAACAGAAAAGGGTCTATTACATGTTGCCACTAGGTAGCGCTATAACTGACACTGTATATTGCTATTTGCATTTGTTAAGATATTCACTCTTAACCTACATGGCGAATTTGAAGTGGATCGGACATTGCTTGGCTGAGTTATAACAACTTCCTGTTTACGACAAAATTTCGACTTTGGATGACCGCTGTGCGCACATAGTTTATCGAAGTCAAAAAAGCTTCGCAATTTAACATCCCATATGCCTTAAGATAGTGCTGAACGAGATTTGAGACGAACGGATGAAATCTCTAGGAGGAGTTCGTTAAAGTACGACGTGAGCAAAAATGGCCATTTTTAGAGGTTTTTGCGAAATAGCTGACTTTCTGTCGATTTTGGAAATGAGATCCCATTTACTTATATTTAAGTTTTAGTACCTTACACATGCGTGGCGAATTTCATTCGCCTACGACAAACTCATAGCGCATCATAAGCTACAACGCGTTAGGTGGCGCTCTAGAGTCATTTTACCACACCCGCTTTTCAAAACACAATTAGACGTAAATTTTCACCGGTTCTGATGTGTGTGCAAAATTTGGTGACTTTTTACGCATGTTTAGGCCCTCAAAAGTGCCCGCAAAAACACGTTAGAAGAAAAAAAAAAATAATAATAATAATAATAATAATAATAATAATAATAATAATAATCCTAACAGAAACAATAGGGTTCTTGCACCTACGGTGCTCGAGCCCGTTGGGCCCGAGCTCCTTCGGTGCTCGAGCCCTAATAATCCTAACAGAAACAATAGGGTTCTTGCACCTCCGGTGCTCGAGCCCGTTGGGCCCGAGCTCCTTCGGTGCTCGAGCCCTAATAATAAGAATAATAATCCTAACAGAAACAACAGGGTTCTTGCACCTCCGGTGCTCGAGCCCGTTGGGCCCGAGCTCCTTCGGTGCTCGAGCCCTAATAATAATAATAATAATTAAAGCTGCAAGCAGCGATCAAGGGCTCGAGCACCTACGTCGCCATCGCCTCTCGGTGGCCAAGTAGTTACAATGCGCTCTACGACCGATCCTTAGTTAGAAGACGTATTCAAGCGAGATCTGTTCAATTAACCTAATGATACAGGCAACTCAAGTAAAAAAAATCCCATCTCAAAGCATCATGACCCCCAGGCAGCACTAACGAGTCTAAAT
>SRMA01024853.1:0-115432 GCA_007224835.1 Danionella cerebrum | reverse complement strand
TCTATATGGAAGAACAGGATGTAACAATCCACGCGGTGGATACACAGTGGCTTTAACAAGCCCAAAGTATGACTCTACAGAATCAAAGTTCTCTGTAATAATAGTGGGGTGTGAAATTGGGAAATCATAATGATCCATTGTGTAGGGGTATAAGAAATGATGTCCTGATATAACGTCTTCTCACCTTCTTCTGTTTTGTGGTATAGCTTATAAGCGTTTGTACGACCCCCAAACAATGTATCTCTAGGATTAAGCCTCTCAATCTTTTTATACGAACTCATGAACTCAATCACAGCGGGGTTTGTTTTCTTCATCTCTTCCCACTTACATTCCCAAATAACCTCAACTTTCAAACCGTATGAATTTTTGAGAATTTCAACCTTGTCATCTGATTTTTTGAAAGGTATACCTGACAGCGGATGTGTTTTGTGGGGTTCAAAACGGCAGGAATGTACCCGTCCAAAATCTACCTATTGACACTTCACCCCGATTTAGAGCATGTTGGATATCAACTTTTCTAGTCGATTTCAAAAACTCAAGCCATTCTATCGAGCCTGAAGAGTAAGCCTTGCTGGTGTAAACGTAAGCTTTATCATGAGTCAACGCCACTGTGTTTCTTTTAAGAATATGGGTTTTAAATATACCCATACAGCAGCTAGGGAGCATTGTGTAAGTGAAAGGATTAATTTCGGTGTGAGTGATGAATTCGGATCTGAATTTCATACAGGCCTTTTGTGAGAGAACGACACCATTTGTCCCATATTCTTCTAGCTCCTTTGCAAAGTCAAACTCCTTCCCGATTACAGTCTGGTACCAATCATTAAACGCATTCTGATCTTTCAAAGTCATGTTGTCATAACCGTAAAATGTTTTTTCCGGGTAAGGACCAATATAACATTGATTTTCGACTGTGTTAAACTCATGTGGAAAATAACCCTTACCCTGACAAGTTAAGCCTAACACTTCAGGTGTTTTTGACAGAGCCATAGGCATGAACGCATAATTATCGATGTAGCGCTGTTTAAATGCCTTGTCATACATGAAGATCAGTTTACAACCCTGCATTATAATGTCCAAAAGAATCCCGGCATTGCAAAAATACTCGAGGATTAAGAATGAATCAAATCGAGAAGCATAATGAGCTATAAAGCAGTAATCATTATATTTTGGTTGTCTGAAATGATTCATCATGGCAGCTATGCAGTCGGGACCCTTCGCTACGAATTGTTCACCATCAAATGTGATTGCACACACAAAATTAGGTACATGTTTACCCTCAAACTACATTGTTTCAAAATCATAGAAAATATATTTTGTACAGCTCGGTTTTAATCTGGTAGGTTGGATAAAGCACTGGTGAGTTTCTTCATCAAAAAGCTCCTCTCTGCAAAACTCACAATTAAAAGGATGACATGTATGGGTTTTACCGTATTTTGTTTCGGATCGGTTTTATAACGCCTGTTGCATTTTTTACAATATTTTGTGACATCGCAGTGTGATCTCTCCTCACCCTCAGGAATCGTTTTATGCATTTGATAGCAGAAGCGTGATTTACAAAATCTACCACAATCTCCACAAACCACCTTCTTTTTTGGTTGTTTGTAACAATCCAGATTGTGACATACATCACACATGTATTTGCAGCTGTGCAGCGTAGCATCGCTGTGACCTTTATAACAGAATTGACACACGTAATCAGCACCGATGAAGGTTTTCAGATTTAATATGGTGTGAAAATGTTCATCATGTAGGTATAAAAAACTGTCTTTGGGTGTGGTTCTGTATAATTCTGATAACATTCTAACGATCCTGGTTGGGACCTGAACATCACAACAATTTTTATGTCAAACAGTTTTTCAAACTTTGCAATATCACTGAGAGCAATCTTTTCATACAGGTCGAACCCGGCTCTAGTCTGGATCGTGGCCGCTTCATCTTCCAGCTCACACGCTGGAGTGTCGGGGTTCATAAATCTTGCCAGACATATAGAGAAGCAGAGCTGATTTGAGATGTTAGTAGGAGGTAGTAGGAGATTTTTAATCAGTAGATTGAGAGTTATGTCTGTACATTTACGACGCTTCCCAATTCCACCACCTTGCCATCTCCTCGCCACATTAACTAAAATATCAACGTTGGAATCTGCTGAAAGATCTTCATTGCTCTGTAAAGCGTTTGTAATCTGATCTGTGAATCTGTTGATATCATATTGATCTCTCTCTGTTAAAACAACATTGATATCAGATGAAAGACCACCGCTTTTAAGTGTGACGCTGATCACGCTTCCATCACCCCCCACCTCTCAAGCATCTGTGATGACTTCATTCAAAATGTTGTACACTCTGTTGTGATAATCTGCAAAATCTGTCAACCGTACATTGCGTCGGAGTTCAACACCATTTAATCGTGGTCTCTACTGAATTTGATATCGATTACCACCATCCCC
Source organism: Danionella cerebrum (assembly GCA_007224835.1). Lineage (NCBI taxonomy): Eukaryota > Metazoa > Chordata > Actinopteri > Cypriniformes > Danionidae > Danionella > Danionella cerebrum. The sequence continues at coordinate 112,989 of SRMA01024853.1, read as the reverse complement.
ACTCTGAACTACATCAATTGGTGGTGAGGCAGCATTATTTTGGAGCGGTTGATTATCACCCAAACAGTCAATTAACCTTTGAATCCCCACAAGCGACTTTACAATCTCACTCTCACCCATTTCAGAAACATGATCAGTAGAGTAGTGGTGACCATCATGGCTGGGTAATGTATCTTCATCAAACTCTTTATCGTTTTGAATTCTTTGTATCAACCTATTTAGATCATTGTTGCTTTCAGAGAGATGAGAATTTGAAAATAGAGACTCGTTTTCAATTCCATCGAGGATTCTCCCTACCTCATCTTCTCTTTAAACGGTTGAGGGATCTGTAAATCCGTTGTGATTTAGAAGAGTTGCTAACAGAGAGTTTATTTCATCCAGAGAATTATTTCTACTCATCTGTGTTTGGTCTACCATATTTTGTCCACCAGAGGGGAGTGTTTCCTCTGTTGGGTCATTAGGGTTTATTTCATCCAGAGCAATATTTCTACTCATGTGTGTTTGTCCACCAGAGGGGAGTGTTTCCTCTGTTGGGTCATTAGAGATAATAGTTTTTAGACGTTCATCTATTTCATCTAACGCGTGTCCATTTGGACATTGTGTACCCTGACCAACATTGGTTAATACCTCAAGGGTATCAGAATTTGACGTTTGTTCACCCAATGATTGTCTATTACTCTCACTCTCTCTTAGCAACAACTCCAAGACTTGGATGTTATTTAACCCATCTCTCATTTCCCTCAAATTAGAAGTAGATTGAGATGATGATAGTGGTGACAGGTAATGATCAGGAAATTCATTGGTAGGTAATGAAAAGAATTTATGATGGATTTCTTCTAAACATTCGCAAATGTTCACAATATTTGAGTCGATCAAAAGTTCAAGGTGGCGAACCATATCTGAATGATTCGCCATATCTAAATTAATTTAATCTAATTTTACATTCAACAATACAGTATAAAAAGTAAAGACAGTTTTCACCTTCCTTTTTCTTCAAATCACGACTCATAGCATTTACAGTAGAAGACAGCGAAGCAAGCAGACTTACTGTCAATCGACATTCACGTACTTCTGCCCGGTTCTCCTCTCGAAATTCAGAAAACAGGTCAAGCAATTTCTCGACGTTGGTGAATAGATTATCCATAGAATCCTGTAGAGTATTAATGGTTGTCACACTAGTGATGACCACATTGTCTACTTCTTCTAAATGTCGATTCAATGCATCGGTCTTCTCGGTTAGCAGGTCCAAAGCGTTGCTCATTTGGCTCGATCGATGAACTAATGTCGCAATTTCTTCATCCACCATATTATACACCGAGGACGGTGCGGGTTCAAGACTGAGACCAGGAGAAAGATCCGGACGGGGAGAACTACTTCTGGATTTGAAGCTCGCTGCATCCCAATGTCTGACAAATTCCTCGGTCCATTCATCAATTCCGGTCTCGTCTGTAAACAAAGAAAAAAATGTATTTGTGTACAAATTTCAACAGGGTTACAATATATTTGTAATAATTAAAAAACTATATATATATATATATATATATATACTCACTGTCAATACTTTCATCGGCAGGAGTTAGATTTAAAGGTTGTTGTGTTAGTCCTAAAAAAAATATATATATTGTAAAAAATATTTTTTAAATTATTATTATTATTTTTGAAAAAAATTGTTTTAGTTACCGTTAGTAAGGTGCTGCTGATCATCAGGACCATTTATATGAAGAAAAAATATATATATTTAGTTCCAACAGCTGTAATACTGTAAAATCTTTAATATTAGACAGTTTTGATATTTACCAACACTCGCCACTCCTTCCTGAGATGGTTCTGAATCCTATATGGTATAGAATACACAACTATGAAAAAACAAAAGTTATGTGATTTAAAAAGATTAAAAAATATAACACAATGAATAATGTAAATATATTTTTTATACTTTTTCCTACCTTCCTCATTGGCAACATCCATCATTTCCCCATTTACTGTGGAAAAATACAAATTGGTTAGACATGATTATTTTACACCAATCAATACAAGTACAGGAGACTTACATACAGAGTTGGTTTATGGATTCAGCATCGGGGTAGGGTTGGAAACCTGTGGATTGAGTTGTGTTAAATTGTATCGAATATAAAATATATTCTATGATATTTTTAAAATGTATTACTCACCAGCCATTTTGTTATGATATTGACGGTCTGAAGAGATGATACTGATGTCCCAACACTTTGGTTGCAACCTTTTAAAAGACGTAGGCCATTGACTGGTGTGGTACAGCCTATTGGTCCGCATATTTTGGGGAGGGTTGTGAATACCATTGTTCATCTTCAAAGTTTAAAAAGCTATGAGAAGTGATGTACAATAGACCCACTGTATGGGAAAGATTTAAAGATTTTTTTAGACTCACTGCGTGAGTTAGATTTAATTATTGACCGGTTTCAGTTTTTTAAAACCGACCGTGGTGAAAATAACTATTAAACATTTAACTGACTTAACAGGTTTAGTTATATGATTAAAAAATATTATGTTTGTTGTATTTAACAAATAGATTAGAGAGACATAAATCCATGGGTTTTTAATATGAAACATTTCAGTTTTAAAAGTTGTTGGTTGTGAAATTCTGTCTAAGACCTTCTACACTAACGTTAATATTTTACGGATATTTCAAAGTGTATTTGTACTAAAGTAAGTCAATGTTATTCAATTACTTTTTGTTTTAATATATATTGAATCATCCGTCACAAAATTAAACATTAGCATCTTGCGTATGTTTTAGTTGTAATACTATTTATAATGTTATTTTAGTTTTCAAAAACTCTACTTATTTTCATTATATTAGTTCAAAGTAATCTTTTTAGTTACCCATCTATGGATTCTCTTTGTCACGCTCTTTGGAGTAGAGACGTTGCATACCATCTCCTAACCTAATGTGTTAAGGGGGATATGGAAATCTTTGAAGCGGAGAGTCACCCCAGGACATTGATCAATATAGTATTGTGTTGATCGGATGATTGATTATGTCTAGGCTAGTGGTATCAGCGTCTCACAGAACCTCAGTCATTCTAAAAACCCGTGAACCAACTTTTTGATGACACCGGATCTATGGTCTCTACTACTACTGAAAGCTGCTTCATAAATAGTTTCCATCCACAGAGCCAGGGTCGGCTTAAAGCATGCCATTGGTTACAGCTTCGGGCTGCCAATGGACTCTCCATCCCTTATATTGGTTACCTGGGGGGTGGATGTAGAGTTGTGTGTGCGGCGTATTCCTGGCTGTGGTATACTGGTGGTCAGGGACCCTCCTGGTGGCATAAGCTCTCAGGTCCCAGGACTTTTAGGAATGAATATTTTGGGGCGTTGCTACAAGGACCTCTTTGGCCACCATGGCGCTCACCTTTTTGAATCACCTGCATTGTTGGAGGCCCCAGGAATCTTGTCACAAGCTCTGCAGCACTGCCATCAACTGTGTTGCCGGCCAGAGGTGAAGAGGAGCGGAAGCGCAAGGGTCCGAGGGCGCCAGCCATGTCGCATTCCTGCTGGAATGATTAAACTGGTCACTGCTACATGCTCAGCCCCGTTTGCCAGTGGCATAGTTCTATTTGAACCTCCGGAGTGTGGTCTTCCAATGGGGCTGCTTGCCTCCGTGGCATTGGTACGGGTAAACCAGGGAACCGTCCAGGTACCTGTAGTCAATGTGGGCATGTCCGAGGTGGTGCTTCATGGCCGTGCCAATATTGGCACTTTGACATTGGTAGACGTTGTGAGTTTACCCCCGGCAGTCGTAGAGATCCCGGGGTGGTCTGCAGATGTAAAATCTCAGACCGAACAGGCACCTTTTCCGGTGATTGAGCAGATCCAGGAGATAGACCTATCAGCGCTATCCTTGGAGGAGCGTGGTAAGGTGAAGACTCTCCTGGAGAAGTTTTCTACAGTGTTTTCTGCACATGAGGGTGATTTGGGATGCACCAGTTTGATTTCGTATACCATACCTTTGCTGGATGACATTCCTGTTCGCCAGCGGTACCGTAGGATCCCCCCCTCTGAGTATGAGGTAGTGAAAGCCCACATCAACCAGTTATTGGAGTCCCAGATAATAAAAGAGAGTTGCAGTCCTTATGCATCCCCAATCGTCCTGATGAAAAAGAAGGATGGTAGTCTCCGCATGTGTGTAGACTACCGCCAGTTAAACTCGAAGACCCGAAAGGATGCTTTCCCTCTCCCTCAGATTGAGGAAACTTTGGACTCACTTGCAGGGGCCCAATGGTTTTCAACTTTGGACCTTGTTAGTGGGGACAACCAGGTCTCCATGGCTGAAGGTGACCGCCCCAAGACTGCGTTCTGCAAACCTTTTGGACTCTTCGAGTGGACGAGGATGCCATTTGGACTTTGCAATGACTCCAGCACCTTCCAACGGCTGATGGAAAGATTGTTCGGGGACCAACAGGGTCAGTCGCTCCTCTTGTATCTGGATGACATTGTGGTGTTTTCCTCCTCAGTGGATCAACATCTTAACTACTTAGAGGGTGTCCTGGACCGACTGCAGCGGGAAGGTTTGAAGGCAAAACTATCTAAATGTGCATTCTTCCGGCAGGAGGTTCAGTACCTGGGGTATGTTATTTCATCCCAGGGGGTGGCAACAGACCCAAGGAAAGTTGAAGCAGTGGCAAACTGGCCAAAGCCAACCACTGTATCGGAGGTACACTCATTTTTAGGATTCTCTAGCTATTACCGCCGGTTTGTGGAGGGGTTCGCAAAGTTAGTGGCCCCCCCTTCACAGACTGGTGGCAGCTGCGTCCGCGCAGAGGCCTTCAAAGCAGGGGAGTCGGGCAATGCAGGAAGCCTGGTCAAGCGAGTGTCAGGTTTGCTTTGAGGCATTGAAGACCAAACTCACTACAGCCCCAGTGCTAGCATATGCTGATTTCTCGCTGCCATTTATCCTAGAGGTAGATGCTAGCCATGGGGGGTTGGGAGCTGTACTCTCCCAGGAACAGCAGGGTCAGGTGCGACCGATAGCTTATGCTAGCTTATGCTGGGGTTGTGTCCAGCATGATGGGTGCCGTCGCAGCCCCATTGTTCCGTCCATGGGACTGACGACTATGTGCCTGTGCTAAGGCCGACATCGCACAGTCTGGGGTGGAAATGTGATGGGTTAGATTAAATTAGGGTAATTTGCGTTGGCCTATTAGCGAAGATGGTAGGGCTTAAAAGCCAGTTTGAGCGAGATCGGATCTTGCTTCCGCTTCCACCATTGGTTTCGGTGGCTGTGTTGTCAGTGGCTGCAGGGCAGGTGACAGGTATGCGCCTTGGTTCTTTCTGGCATTGGGGATTGTGGAGCAGCTAGTGATTTAAATTTTATCAACGTAGTGTTTAGTGTGCCATGGATTGCTGTGTGGTGTGCCGTGTCGCAATTGGGAAAGTGTTTTGAATGCATATGCTGGGTGAGTTTCACGATCCTTTTAAATCAATCCCTTTATCAACGAGCGCGGTTAGTACTCATGTTCGTTGCAGGATCCTTTTTTTCCTCCGATAAACTATATACACGGCTTGTTGAATTCCTTGTAATCCACTCTTCCTGAAGGATAAAAAGTCTACGCTCTGTGGTGGGCGGACCCGCTAGACGCCTCCTTCTCCGTCTCGCGTTGAGAACACTCAACAGCCTGGGGCTCCTCATCATCTTATCATCGCCGTGTATTAGGCTCATGGGTGACAAATGCGCAATCGTTTCCTTGTTTGCCGTAACATCACACTTTAACTTTGCCTGGTTCTACTTAAAACTACTCCGTCTTCGGATTGGCTGCTGCACGCCTGACTGCAGGCCTGGTCGAGGGCGGAGTTGTGACAGCGCGAAGCCATCTCCAGCAGAGCGGGGCGGACCCGCTTACAGGGGAGTATCCGCTCCTCTCGCTCATTAGTCAGAACATCTCAACAGGAGCTGGCATCACCTGGTGGAGGGAGTGCTCTGTCGTGATCTGTGTGTGTGCGCCACTACGTGGGGTGCTGTGGTTTCTGAGCATACGGTGACCCTAAATGTAAATGCACGGTGTGTAGTGAGGTTTTGTCAGCGGTATCGCTCGCTATTGGCCTCGCCTAGATTTCTAGGGGAATATTGAGCCATTGTGAACTGCATGAAAATAAGCTCAAAAACAAAACTATTGAACTTTGTCTGGAGAGGATTTCTTGTTGTTTACTAGCATCTACTGTTTAGTGAAATAAGCACCTAGTCAACTCAAACTTTACTGATCATCCTATTCAGGACTTTCATGCACTCATTTACATTTGCTATTGTTTTGTCTTGTTTATCTTGTTAACTTTATCTTTGAACCCTGACTGCATTTCCCTCTATGATACTCTTGCATCTCTTAAAAACTCAGCTGCATTTGGAACTCCTTGAGACTACCCTGGACCAAGAAAAAGATTTCAGGTTTACAGTATACAACATCATAAAGAGATGCCTGCTAGCTTCGCTCAACCTGGCTGGCATTCACAATTGATAATAAACAACCAGTATAAAATTTTTATTTTATTTAACACTTTATTTAGTTCCCATTTGCTTGTACCAGGTTGGGTCCCCTTTTGTCTTCAGAACTGGCTTAATCCTCTGTGGCATAAATTCAACGAGGAAGAGGAAACATGAAAGCATCCCCCATTTGCTACAGATTCATGATGCAAATCTCATGTTCCACCACATCCCATAGGTGCTGTATTGGATTGATATATGGAGACTGTGGAGGACATTTGATAGACATAATACAGGAAAAAACATTGCCGGATGGGCTATGGTCAAGGGAAGTGGTGGGACCGCTGCATTTTCCTGCTGCCATTAACGGCCTTGTACTCATGCCCCCTTCAGATTACAGTGGTTAAGAGAAGCTAGCAGAGGTGTTTTAAGAGAGAGCAAGGAATGCAGAGAGTCTCCTTATTACGCCCTCACAGGGGAATATATTTTGACTCCTCTTGTGGTCTTCAAGGCCAGAGGAGATAAGGGAAAGCCAGATGGAAGAGAAGTAATTTTAGGTCACAAACTGTAAATTTATTTAGATTCTTACTGTCCATCACTGATCTCAATTTCATTTAACCTCCATTGCATTGCTGCCAGCCTCTCTCCGATGAGATCCAGTTTGCGGTCACAGACCATTAAATGAGTCCTGGCAGATTTATATCCAGTCAACATTCCATTCCAGTCGATCAGCTTAGTGGGGCTTTGAGCACTGACCGCCTTTGATAATGCCTGATAACCGAGAGTTACACATATTCTGGTCAGCAGAATACCAGTTATCACAGTTCCAATTATATATATGTCTTCGACATCCTCCATGGACAGAGCAGCCAGCAAGAGAGAAAAATGGGTAAGATGGGAATACTCTGGTCATAAAGCGATTGACATGGTCAGCACCAATACTGTGGTGTTGACCTGATAATCAGTTGATACTAATGGGTTCAAAGTTGGCCAAGAAATCATCTCCCACATCATTGCAGACCTTTGTTGTAGCAAGTGGTTCATTGAGTTACTGGTGCCTTTCTATCAGCAGTGTCCTCTGACCTCTGGCATCAAGAAGGCATTTAAGTCTGGTTGTGTTCAGAAAATCATATTAGCAGTTTCTGAAATTCTCAACCAGTACGTCTGGCACCAACAACCATGCCGCAATTCAGCCACTTAAATCACCTTTATTCCCCATTCTGATGCTCAGTTTGAACTGCAGAACGTCTTGACCATCTCTACATGCCTAAATGCATTGAGTTGCTGCCACGTGATTGGCTGTTTATAAATTAGCATTAATGAGTAGTTGAACAGATGTACCCAATAAAGTGGCCGGCAAGTGTACGTGTTCTATTATGATGAAGAATGGTTTATTGTAACTTCATTATCACTAAACTGTTTTTTATACCCTGAATGAGGTTGGTTTTAAAGGAGAATCGCGGAATTCATTTCCTGAGGCAAACTATTACCTACATCCATACACTCCAGAGGGCCTGCATATACTTTGCAAACACTTACTAGTTTCACCTCCCTGCCCCCTCCATTCTAGCATTGTGAGAGGTTTGAGTGCAGAACATCGCTAAAATTAGCCTATTGATGTAAGCTGGCGTTCCACTGACACCCATATACCCCCACCCCAGTCCAAGTCAAGAACAGAGACAAAGACAACAGGCTAGATCATCTGCCTAGAGAGCAAGCTCTTTCCCCGGCCAGATCTAAAGCAGGTAAGAAGGTGCTCTTACTTCACTGACTTTGGGTGTGATGAAAGGCTGAAGTAACCCCTTTGACAATGAAACTGAAGGTGTTTTAAATAAATGAAGGAAAGGTGTAAATAAATAGGTAAAAATCATGTTAGTGACCATTTTAAAAGACACATTTACAAAAGAGCATTTGTTTTTTATTATTTTTATTATTCAACTCTCTGAATTTTGAAATAATCTACGTTAAAATGGATACGTATCAGTTGTAACAATGAAGAATGAGCATTTCATAATACACAATAAGAACTCAAGGAAAGGATGAAAAACAACTTTATGGAAGCAAAGTTGTTCTTGTCTGTGAAACCCAAGCTAGAGCCCACTGGACACAATGTTCCATCAGCACCTAGAGCATCGATTTGTACGTTACTCGTACAGTATGTCCGACTGTATGTCATGCTGCTCTCTGTTCATGCAACTTTCACCTTGACACTTGCTTGATTGTATTGGTGGAAGAAGTAGTGACATATTAATTCTTAGATTTGCTGTCAAATGTGACATTTATATAAAGGGTTTTACTTATATACATCTAATATATAGATGTGCCATGCAAATTAACTATTATTTACTATCACAATTGTTAGTTAAAAAGTTTGGGTCAACACAAATCTAACACCCTATGAATGGAATAGATTTTTTGTACAACTTTTGCTAGATATGGAGATGTATAATGAGCAAGAACTGGTCAAAAGTGTCTAACCATTGAAATAAAAGTGACTGCTAAATGCTTGAATGTAATGTAAAATGTTTTATTTTTCCCCAGCACTGCAGGGATCTTGATTGAGTGCAGCATGTCTCAGTTCAGCACTCTTTCGGAGCGTGAGAGGAAGATGCAGGCAGCTGCACTGTGCCACGAGGTCCATTCTGGTGCCAATGGTATAACCCTCCCACAATACCTGCACTCAGATGACAAAGTACAGTTGCCAGTCACAGACATGAAAGGCCAGCATGTCCAGTGTGGTTCAGGGACATATATTCACATTCTGACCATAAATAATAGAGTGTGTGCGGATACTCACTATGACATTGTCACAGGCTATTTCTGCAGAGGCTAAAGTTGGCTGGACAGGGATAGGACAGCTGTCCTGGAGCTGAAAGCAGCACATAATAAAGATAACATTGGAGCATCACTAGTAAAAATAGACCTAAATATACTTATTTCCCTACTCTGTTTTAATTTGATTTCTCCTTTGATATATTTTTAGATAAGAGAAACAAGTAAAAAATTGTTTTATGCATGTTTTTCCAGTTTGGATCAATGGCCATTGTACTTTGGTAGAAAGCAACAAATCATCAAAAGATATTTATAAAAAACTCCCATTGGATTTGCTTTCCTGTGGCTCAGTCAGTGTGGAGCATTGCGTTAGCAAAGCAAAGGTTATGGGTACACACCCCGGGGAAAGACCAAACGTGTTCAGTCATTGAAATGTAAGTTGCTTTGGATAAAAGCATCTGCCACATGCTAAACATCTCACGTACAGAATTCACACACAGCGTCTCGAACCGGTCAGCTGACATGCTGAGACTCCACCTCCTGGCAGTCCAGTAGATCTGGGAGAGATTCTGGGAGGCACAGATAGACCTGTTCGCCTCCCCTGACAACTCCCATTGCCAGTTTTTTTTTCTCCTTATCTCTGGCTTCTCTCAAGACAGACATGCTGTGCAACTGCTCTCTCAGGAAGAAACACAAATACCTGTTTCCCCCAGTGAGCCACCTGGCACGTTTCTGGTGCAAGGTCTGGAGGAACTTGCAGGAGGCCCTTCTAGTTGCGCAGCTTTGGGTCTTTAACACCTTCTACCAGAGGCTGCTATACTAGGAAGTTCATCGATTGGTATTGTCTTAGTGGGGAAGACCCCAGAGCTTGCCCAGTTAGGGTGGTGCCTACCTGCTCTGAAGGTCTACATTGCAGAAATCTCCCCCTTCCAACGACTGACAGTGGCTAGTGGTGAACCTGCAAGCTCTGCCTAGGAAGTAGGCATATCCTACTGTCCACTCGTGTTGCTCTGTGGGAGCCCTTAGACTCTACGTGGATCGAACTCATGACATAAGTCAGAACAGCCCTTTGTCTGTTTTGGAGGCCAGCAAAGGGAAAAGGCTGTCTCTAGGCAGAGGCTGGCGCACGGTAGAGGCCATAAGCTTCTTAACTTGAGGGCCCACTCCACTAGAGGTGTGGCTACGTCGTGGGCTCTGTTGAAGGGGATTCCACTGGCAGACATTTGTACATTACCAGATATTATGACCAGCAATGCCCGGTTCTTTGAACCCTCCCTTCCCTCCTGGTACTCTGCCTATTTATTGACAGGAAGTAGAATACTTTATTTAGTGAGTATTATTTCATATTTATTTACATAAGAGCAAATCCATTTTTTGTTTTTTGTCAACACTCACTGTTGAAATAAACCAACCATTAAATTGTTTTGAATTAAATTAAATTGTCAAATGTTTTTTGCTGTAAATGTTACTATTTTTCATATTTAATCATGTGTTTAACCAACAAAGGTGTCACTATGGACCTGGGGAAGAAACTTTCCACACCTAAAGACATCATGCTGGAGGAGTTGTCCCTCCTCTCTAACAGAGGATCACGTCTGTTTAAGATGAGACAGCGGAGATCAGAAAAATACACCTTTGAAAGCATCCAGAATGAAGCCAATGCTATATTTAATGTAAGTTACAGCTAACCATATATTTTTTTAGGCAGGTGTGATAAAAGGCTGTAAACAAAGTGTTTCAAAAGTGGAAGTCATTCCACAAACTTTATTTTCCTAAAGAAACAAAATGCAGTGAATGAAAATTGTTTTGAAGAAACTGGTGGTTGTTCCCAATATCATGGAAAACTAATTTCAGATCCTCTGTAGATGTAGTTTCTCACATCCTTCTGTAATCCCAGACACATCCGATGAGCAATCTGTGCAATGTGTAACGTAGCTCTAAGATGGAGGAACATATGTTTTGATTTTTAAATTTGAAAACGCTCTGTGTATCGAGTTATAGTCTGTAATACTTGGAAGAGCTGCAGGGTTTGATCAGCGGCACACCAATGTTTGAGAAAAACTTCACCCCTTATGATTAACCTCCCTTTGGAGCTTATGGGGAGTGAGAGGAGGGTGTGTGGGTTGCCAAGTGCGACTCATCAGGGTCACTCTTAAAAACGAGAGCAGCCGGTGAGAAGAGAGTCACACCGTTCAGCGTGGGAGATAGCTTACTTTTTTCCTCCGCCGGGATCAACAAATGGACTTTGAGGGCCACCAGAGCCGAAGTACCCCAGGAGGTGCCCACCAACCAGGTCTAGAGTGTCGCCGTCGGGCCAGCTGAGTCACTGGGCTCAGCTAGTTTCCCGTTCCCTGGAAGAGTGTGCAGGGTGCTGGATTGTGACCGGGGACATGGATCCGGTTAGCTAGGAGCCCAGAGCATGGCAGATGCAGCAGCACACCTCTGGTCTGGAAACTCACGTGCCAGTGGATACACCCCGAAAGAGTGCTGAGTGACTCTTTAATTATTTCATGGTGCCATATTTTGAAAAAAAGTCCTATGTCTGTGTTTCACTCGCGAACCCGCGTCATACTAAAGAACCGACTCTGAGACGCTAAAAGAAGTTCTTTCTTCCAAACGTGACACTCCTCCTACCATGGTAGCGTCATCCATTCATGTTTTTTAAAAAAGCTCCTCCTCCTCCTCTCTGTGCCAAGCCACTGGTATCGTGCAGTTTCCAAATGTGCATCTACATTCATTCAAGTATAAATGTCGGCACGCTACAAAAATTGTTCAAGTGAAAAAACTTAATTGATATACGTAACTGAATATTTACCATTGAGAGGAATCCTGCTCCAATTACTTTTGATTTGGAGTGTCATCATCCCCTGAGCCCTTGTCCTCCTCGGAGGAGCCTTGTGTCCTTTGTGCTTCCTTGGTCTCCCTCACATGTCCACTGTGTTATAAAACTCAGCACTTTATCTTCAGCTCCTGCAATTGATTTCTAATTTCCCACATCATGACAAGTTCATACTGATGACATTTAGTTCACTTTTTACATAATATATGAGTAATATTTGTTGTTAGACGTCCGCTTTGGAGATGCATGTAATACGCAGTATCCAATGAGAGCAGACAATTATGTGTAGCAGTGAACAAGGTGTGTCTGTTAGAACACGACAGAGGGAGGGATGAAATCAAACACATTTATTGTGGCACGACGCCTCTGTTTGATGAGTGCAGGAGTCAGACGGTGATACAGCGAGTGCGAGCATATGAAAACCGTCTCGAAGGCTAAGCAAAAGTAGAGCTGAACCACCTGAGACCGGAGCGGACCAGCGTCTGCAGAACACCCTGGCACAGCTTTATTAACTTTCTGGACGATTTGGCTGATGGCTCGGCTTATGGTCCAGATCCTCTTCAGGACGATACGAGGGCTTTTATTCACGCTCTGACCCAGCGGCAGGCTGCAGACACATGTGTCGAACCTGAATGCCCGCAGCAAAATAAGCTTGTACAGGTTGCTGTGAACAGCTTCCAGTGAGTTCAGCTGGAGATCAAGAAAGATGTTTGTAGACTTTCCACAGAGAACCCACAGCAGCTTCTTCTTGATGGCGTTTGGCGAGATGGTGGAGAATAGTCAGGCTGTAGCGCAGTGATAGGCCGTTGTACCATGAGTAGTCTTTGAAGACATCCGGCTCGAAGGACCAAAAATGTAGCGAAGGCTACCTGATAGCAGAGGCTAGCTCAATTATGTGTAGCAGTGAACCAGGTGTGTCTGTTAGAACACGACAGAGGGAGGGATGAAATCAAACACATTTATTGTATGAGTACATATATTGTATGTATTGTACAAGTAAGTATGAACATGAGAGAGAAGAGCCAACTGTTAACATTAGCAGATGTATACTGACATGTCCAATTGGTTCCAGTGCACAGACTTAGAAGAGGATGAATTATAGTGCAGTATTACCAGTAGCACAGAGACCTGGCGTTTATGCCCAGCTTTGAGAGAGGTTTTCAGTATGTCACTTGGCTGTAGACAAACATAGGATTCCTTTCAATATAGACTGCACTTGATTAGCTGTTAACTTTGTGCTGTCCTGATCAGATGAGCATGTAGCCGATGAGTTGTGCTTATAAGAGTTGTGGTTTTTTTCTCATAACACGCACAGAAGCACAATTACATTCAGCCAGACAGTCAGTATCGCAATAATGCACTTTTCCAGCGCCACTTTGGACAACGAGCCACGCTCGGCAATGGCTGATGCAACAACAGTTCTTTCTGTATTCAGTAGCGCCTATTCCGGTTTCGGTTAGTGCCGTGATGCCAGAATAAAAGTCTCTGAAAGTTAACTTTACTCAGTGGCCTTTTGCACAGGGTCCAACTTTTTTCTGCCAGTTGTGAGCACATGACATCTTATGTTTTCAAAAGGTCGATTACATTCATGTGTCTTGCATATACTGCTCTACGACGATCAAATTTATCAATTTGAACCCAGTCTGCTTTGAAATCTGAAAGAATCCTTGTTGATCCTTTGTCATGACAAAGAATGACATCCCTTCTTTGACAAAGAATCTTTGTCAACCTCACCTGATAGCAGAGTTTGGCTGTTTCTCACCCAATTTTATGTTTCCTACACAACTTCAGTTCAACCATATGATTAGCACATACCTGAATATAATCCCAAAAAATCCTTGACTTTGTTTCTCTACAGGAATTGGTGCCTGAAGCAAAAGCTTGTAACACCAAGTATTTTTTAAAAGGATTTTGCAATTAATTTCATTGTTCTGCTAATAGAAAAAGTTTTTGCCTGTTAAATTTTCCCACAAATTGTAAATTGCTTTGGATGAATCGTCTGCTAAATGTATGAAGGTAAATATATTGGTGCTTGCTTGGCTTGATATGATATGCTTTACTTGCTAAGCTGAGAAACAAAGTAGAAGTATACACCGGACTACAGAAAATAACTGATGACAGTGCGTCAGATCTAACTGAATGTGAAGAGTCGAAACTTATGTAACTGTGATTTCCTGCTTAAGGCTTCTGTCTGTGGCTGCTTCGCGAGCTGATAAAGGAAGCATGTGTTATGCTGAATGAATGGCAGCCACACATGGAAGATAGCAGATGCCACGTGCCTAGTGTCCTTCCAAATGCCCGTTCTTTAGGGTCATGCATCCCTGACCACCTCCTTCGTTTATCACTGCTCTTGCATGAGTGTGTCCCACCTCAAATGCTAGTTTGTAATATGTATATTTGTTTTTTTATGATGCACAAAATGTTTCTGTGCTATATTTTGGATGTGCCATTATGATATGAACAATTAAGAAGAAAGTTATTTTTAAAATTACGATTTTTAGGAAGTACCTCTTCTGCCAGGGGCCGTTGATGCTCACCAAACAATTTATGGTGCACATTTCTATCATCAGCTGTTTCGTATGTTTCATACGTATTGTATTCAGTGGCATCTGCTCCACCTGTATGGTATGTGCAGCAGGTTATTTCATGGCAGTGAAGTAACATAAAAATGCCCAGTGAGGACCATTATTTATGATCAGAATAATAGTCGAGACATTAGTATAAAGGAAGTCCAATTTTTAAATTTGCTCAGACACTCAAATCACTGATGTGCTCCAGCATTTTTACATTCACGAGGACTGCCAGTTGGTGGAGTAGATGCCTATTGATTCATATTAATGCTGTTGATAATGACTGATTAACATAATACAGTCCTATAATCATTTTCTTTCATTTCTTTTCTGTATTTTTATACATTCATGAAAAACTTTGTGGATTATGTATTCTTCCACTTTAAATAGTTAAAATATACTATTAAAATGTAAAGAATTCTATTATTCACACAGAGAAATGTTAATTCTGTAAACTGAGGAATGTTTACAGATTAAACTCAAAATCATTTTGAAATTTCATTTTGTTTCAGGATGAAAATCAAGTAAATGCTGAAAACTCTGTTCCATCAAAAACTCCACCAAACACTCCAGACACCAGAAACCCAGCAAACCCAGAGGATATTGCTCCAGGTTCGTCAGAGTTAGCAGTGTTTCTATAAAATGCATGAAATAATTTTTTTTTTACTTGACACCATTGCCCACTCTGAAATCAAAAGATTTCATCACACCATCTACTTTGCATGAATTGAATGAATTTTCCAAGGCCAAGCATTAGGAGAGCCTTTGCTTCAAGATACTCAATGACTCAATGAGACATCACATTTGAACTTAAGTGTTTGTAGGTGACAAAAAAGGAGTTCAGTTTTCAATGCAAAGAGGGATGTTTTTAGAATGTGTTTCAGGAGGAACAATCAGGGCATGCCACCAGTGTTTCCAATAAGACATCACTTTTCAAGCCAGTCCTACACTTTACGCATCGACTTTGAGCTTCACCACACATTCCTCCCCATCTTCTCAATGGGACTATAACACAGACTGCCTCCACTTTATGCTTAAACCACATGGCAAGACCTGGTAGAAAACTTCTGAAATAAATTTTCAAAAACTACATTGACTGGAGTAATTTTTAACACCTTTTTGAACAAAAAAATTATCAGTCCAAAAAATGAAGGGGGGGGGGGGGGTATTATATGTTTTTCAGGCATATCGTGTTTCGCTGTATTTGTCACAAACAACCTCATAGAAATTTGACGTGGCATCTTGGCTGAGCGTAACGCCCTGATATTCACCTGTCTCTCTTTAATAGCCCCCTCCTTCTTTCCAGCCCGCCCCCTTCAGTGCATCATACCGTTTGTTTTGATTTTCAGACCGCCGCTTCATTTTCATAGTAACAACATTAAAATCATGTTTTTGCAAAATGGCAACGGAGGATATTGTACAAGCTTATGCACACGATCCTGCGTCAGACCCAGAAAGTGAGTTTTCGGTGGACCCAGAGCAAGTACAGAGACTTTTTCAAGACGCATCTGATTGGTAAACATCCTTTTGTAAATTTACACCATTTTGTGGCAGCATTTCACAAGGAAATAAAAAATATTCATCATAATGAAACTATGTTTTATTATGAAATAATACACAAGCTTTTTAACCATTTTTGATGAAGCGCGTCATCCTTGGGAAGCGTAAAGAGGGGGCTCTCTCCTTGGCATCCAAACACATCTCCTTGTAGAAGTCATTTTGTAATTTGGAGAACTATAGAGAATAGAACTCTGAACGAGGAGCTTCGTTAACACGTAGTGAGACCAGCGGTTGCTAACAGTAGCTTTCATCGCATATCTGTGTAATCCTAATTATTTTCCTTACCCTGCTTACTAACCAATCAAGATAAAGTCTGCCCATCTCCATATAGAGCTAACACACAGACTGGGAAGGGAATACAGTGGTACCTCGAGATACAAATGCTTCGAGTTCCGAAATGTTCAAGATACGAAAGGCCTCACACGAAATTTTTTGCTTCGAGATGCAAAGAAAAATCAAGATACGAACAACCACAAGCAGATCTGCTCTGTAACCCATTTGTTTAGTCTGACGTCGCGCTGCGTTTCCGGGTTCTTGCGCTCCTATCTCCCAGTGCAAAAAGAGTCTGATACGCTTCAAAATACTTCAACAACACAGCGAAACATTATGTATAGATTACCAATAATGTACAATAAATAATGTCAAGGTATAAAGAAATAATGTTTTCTAACATGGAAAGTGCTTTTCTGTAGTGCAACTTAGAGAAACCCAGTGATGCGTTCTCAGAAGCGCTCTCCGTCTGTCTGCACTTGTGCTTGAAACCGTGTTGGTGTCAGTAAATCGTAAAATATCTTGAGAAAGTTAACTTTTATTCGTGGTGCCATAATGTTTTCTGCATCCGTTCCGCCTCCTCCAAAACATCGCTTCACTCAAGGTAAGGTTTCACATTTGTGTACATATTATGTATTTTGCATGTGTTTTATTATTATTTATTACATTAACGATGTGTAGATTTAAGGATTGAAGAAACGTTACTCGATTTTTCTCTGGTTTTCCATTTTTTTAATCGACTTATACTGTTGTTTCTGAGAGCCGTTGCATAGATTAGGTGTTTTACATGTAAAACTTGCTTCGAGATACGAACGTCACCCTGCAATGGATTAATTTTGTATCTCGGGGTACCACTGTATATGTTGTGTTTGGTGTCAATAATGCAGAGCTTCAACTCTCCAACAGAAAGAGAATCACAAGAAAAGTTTGTTTTACTAAAGTAAACATATAAAAGGGGTCACTTAAAACTTTAATTTTGTTTTAATATAACTCACTTACTGTACCTAAACCTATCCTGTACCACTTTTAATTATATTTTCTTTTTTTCTGTGACAAAATTAACACTAAACTGGTTCAGTGTCTTATGATTGTACTTTTTGGGGACCTTTGATAGTTCCCTCTTAGAGACATCACCTCTGGGAGATTGCCAACAAGTCCTAAGCTATGTTTCATGAAGGAGTCAAACACTTCTTTTGCTAATATGGATGAATTTCTGTGGATTATTGTGTATCTTCCTGTTGAAAAAAATCAAAGAAATAGGTTCCTGGCAGTACTAGACTTATCCCACTGGTTTATTTCAATCCAATCTAAAGCTCAGACAGTAAAGCATCCAGGCTGTCTCATCTAACAATGTTTCAGCTGCACTGAAGTCTGAGCAGAAATGGATACTTGTGTTTCTCAGGATATGGTGGACCTTTAAGCAACATTCCTCCAGAGAGGTTCAATGTGACAGCTATGCCAAAATCATACCACTCACCCTGGGAAGAGGCCATTATCAACGACCCTATGCTGGCGGAAACTCTGAAAGTTCAGATGCCAGCGCCTCAGGCCAGAGCAGAGCTTCCTGACTACAAGAGCTTCAACAGGTACTTCGGCAGTGTTTCCAGCAGTGCCAGATGAAAAGAGATGTTTTTGGTTTTTAAAAGTAATTATCCAGTATCAATAAAGATTATAATGATTTAGTAGAATTTCATTACAAATAAATGTATCACATTTTAAACCAATACAGTACAGGTCAACAAATTCTGCCGTGTGAATATGAATCCCGACAGCGCCATCATGAGGATAAGAAGGGGAGCACAGTCATATTAATCATCCCCTGCAAGGCTGGTTCAATAACTTACTAACTTTCACCCAGACAGTGATTGACAACAAATGATTGCTGCCATCACTTACCATCAAATTAAGGGTTTATTACATTATTTACTACATTTAGTGTTATTTACACAAAATATGAGAAGGCATAGTGGAATATGGTGAAATAATTCAAACACATTTTAAGCAGGAGTGAAAAAATGCAGTTTTGAACAAAATTTGGTGAATTCTTCTGTCTGCACTTGAACACAGTTTCTGAAGGAACTTGGCTGCATCTTCTGTGGATTGTCGCTTCGTGAAATCCTAGACACACTCGATGATGTGGAGATCAGGGTGTCCAGTACTTCTTGTTCTTCTTTATGCTGAATTCTTGATGACATTTTCTGATTGTATATGAGCATTGCCCTGCTGCAGGATTAATTGGGTGCCAATCACGCCCCTCTCTGAAGGAATTATAATGTCTCCCTTTTTTCCAGCAGTGAAAACACTCCAAATCTCCAACTCTTGCTACACCATGCTTCACTAGCTGTGTTTCAAGCCTCCTATTTTATGCACAGTTCGGAATATCGTATAAAAACCCTAGATGGAAAAGATGGGCATACTTTTTGAAAATGTGCCTAAAAAATTATGCACATAACTTAACTTACAAATGTTTTATTTAATAAGAATTATGTATTTTTCTGTGGGAACTGGGGCGGCATTAATGGACTAACCAACAGAGCATTGCACAACTTCTGAAATGTTTCTTTCGTCATTCTTTAATTCCTTATCCAAAGTCTGTCATCAAATCAGTTTGGGATCATCAGAACTCAAAACTGTCTTGTCTCCCTCCTCCAAAAGCAAGATGACATAACTGCTTCGTCTATGTGTTCTAAGACATTTAGTTTATGCATAATTCCAGGTTTGCGCTTAAATTTAATTAGTATCTTTGGATGGAAACATGGCTTCTTGCTCTTTGATGAACAAACTGCCAAAATATTTGTTTGATGTATGGATTTTTGGCTGGGACTCTTCTATAAAGCTCACTTCTGGCCAGACGTCTTGGCAGACTAAAGGTGTAACTGGGTCTCATGGATTTCTTCCTAATCTACATCAATGGACCTCACCGTTGCCAGTTTCTTTGTGCTTTTCAAAAGCTTGAACAGCACATTTTGAAGAAATGGCAAAAGGCCAAAACACCAAATACTGATCGCAACCACATCGCTTTTTTTCATATTTCTGAAAGCATCCTTTGTTTACAAATTTCCCACAACTGCAGAAAACTTTTACTAGTGCTGTATGGTCCACTAATATATGACTGTTTTACCATCTGGTGAGAAAAAAGGTGATTTCAAGCCTTGTGTTTTCATTTGTATTTACCAAAACACCATTTATATAACCATGCAAGACTTTGTAACCTTTTACTGCTGAAAGCCAACTCCTTTCAGAGAAACTACAGTTATGAACTCTTTCTTTTGTTCAGGGTCGCCACACCATTTGGTGGTTTTGAAAAATCTCCACGTGGAATCACCTTCAAGCTGCCAGAGGTGGAGCTGAATGCTCCTAGCTTCCCTGAGCTCCAGGATCCCACAGTGAAGAGACCCACTTTCAACAGGACAGCACAGGGCTGGATCTCTGATGGGATGCCTCTTATTTTACCCACTGTCTCTTTGGAGCCCTTCGAGATCCCTGAGTCTGACGATCTATAAAGATCACAAGGCTTTCTGTTGAACAAACTCACTGTCCTGCCATCGAAGAGCTCACTCACATCAGAACCTGATTTCCTTTACCCAAGAGCTAAAGTGATTTTGATTTGCTATACTCAGGATGACCGAATAGATGTCAACATTTATAATGTTGGCCATAAAAATGAAATTGTACAATTGGATGTGACTCGTTCTTGTAAAATGTTACAACATAACAAACACAAAGAATGTGAATCTGAAAATGGTGTTTAAAAAATGTTATAGTGATTTATAAATAGTGTGTCAGTGATTTACAGTTGCATGTTTTACTGCAGTAAACAGAAATTCCTGTGAGACGAATCATTCACTTGAAACCTGAAAGTGCAAACAGCCATGTACTGTAAATATAATTTGTTAATTTATTATTATAGATTATAGAAAATCAAGCAGACTGTCTCTTGGCTGATTTCTGAAATCGTTAGTATTCAGTGCTCAAAGTGTTCATTTTTCTGTTAATGTTAAGTAGTGTGACGTTACGTTTCAAATAAAATACATATTTATTTAGCATTGGTTGTTGTCAATTGTATTATTTGTATGTATAAGTTTAAACAGCATATAGCCATTATTATAAACTGTCTGAGGAAGGATCTGTTTTAGTTACAGTCTCTGCTGAGAGACAGCCCCCCCCCCCACACACACACACGCGCGCACGCACACGCATATCCTCTGACACTGCCTATATTTATGGGAGTCATAATTAGCCTTGAATTTGACACTCTCGTATGCAGTTACAGTAAACACAAGACTTCCAGTCAACAAGTGTTTTCTTTAATCTTAATAAATGCACCCATCCCCTGCATTTAAACACCCTAAACTCAAACAAACTATCTTTATTCCTATGATTTCATGTGAACATGTTTAAAGGAATCTTTTCATTTAAAGTATAGAGCTGTGAGGTTTTCTGTGAGGTGATTTATCTTTATGCTGTTGCTCTAGCACTCACTGCCTGCAGTGAAGGATACACATTTATACACCGACTGCGAATATTCTAGTGTCATGTTAAGATAGTTCTGCCTGCAGCCTGGTTCAACCTCATTATTCACACAACTATGACTAACAAACACTAATTATAGTCAAGAACATTTAGGTGAGGGGAAGAAACCTCTGTGTCTTGTGTGATCAGGCTAATTAAGGCATTCTTGGCTTGTTTGTCTATCGAAGCAGGATTATACCTGAAACTCGTATAGTGTAAGGCAAAGTTATTCTGAAACCAAGCAAGGAAGTGTTAAAATAAAGGTAAAAATGTACAGTGTAAAAGTGAATAAATGACGAGTTTCAGTGACATTCAGTGACAAATCGCAGGCAGTAATGCAATTAATTAACAAAACCAATTACAGTATTTATGTAACAAGAAAGACATTCATCATGGCAAGATTGACTACAGCAACAAGACACAAAGTAGTTCGACTGCATCAACAAGGTCTCTCCCTGGCAAAGAATGCAAAGCAGACTGTGGTTGTTTTTTTGAAGAAGCACAAAAAAATGGGCAATGTTGAGGATCCAAGATGCAGTATATGACAGTGTATTCATGGAAGGGAGTGGAACACAAATGAGTGTCTGTGGGTAACAGTGAAGCATGGTGAAGGTTCTTTGAACATTTGGGGCTGAATTTCTGCAAATGTAGTTGGGGATTCTCGATGTTCTCTGTGCTGTGAAATACAGCAGATGATCATCCAGTGCCACCAGGGTCGGCCTCTAATTTCCTGAATTTATTTAATTGAAGTTTTTGGTTTTGTGGGCAAACCCACGCAAGCATTGTGAGAACATGCAATCTGGAACCTTGGACCAGCTTACAGTAAGACCATAGTGCGGCTTAAATATTAGTTCAGCTATAATCATTTGTGCTGTATTTTCTCACAACTATTACAATCTTTTTTTCAAAAAAACATATAAAATCTTGCAACATTATCATGCCTCTTCTGCACTGGCCGTGTCCGCTCAGCAATCTATAGCGGTCTAAATGTCAGCTTCGTTGTTTTGCTGGGAGACGCAGCCACGCACAGTTGCACACGCGGTTCCTCCTGCGGAGCGCGCGGTGCTCGTGTGCGCGGGCCGGGGCGGAGTCTGCCCGTCTAAACTCCACATCCATCAGAATAATCTCCGGCTCAGGAGCTGACGGATAAACCTCATATGCTGATGATGCGCCCGGGCCAGCGGAGATGAACAAGCCGCCGCTGCGCTGCTGTGCTCAGGCCTATAAGAGGATCTCTGAGCACACGGATTAGCTGAATGCGCTTCACGACACGCGCGGAGCAATGACGATTTTTCCACAGCGAGTAACTTGAGTTGGATGCGGACAACGAACTCAGCTTCTTATGTAAATATTTGTGTTGACACGCGTCAGAACACTGGGATTTTAAGCCAGTACACGGGACACGTGTAAGTGAGCTGTGTTTGGTCATTACGGGCTGTGTCTTATAACCTTGTTTGCTGTTCGCTTGGACATCACAGGCGCGTTCCAATGTCTAAAAATGCGGCATAGAGCAGGTCACCTTCTGCGCATGCGCTTTAACAGGTGCAACGGCATGCTGCGCGCTTTTGTTTATCATCTCATGTGATGAGCACATCGTGGCACTGCAGCACAGTGTCGCTTTTGGTTTATTGAGTGGTTCAAACCAGAAAATAGCCATTTAAAAGTGGTATAGATTGTGCTCATTTGTGACACATTAGAGGTTTGGTTTAAATCATAGGTCGAAAATAGTAACTCCAAAGTTTTGACTCGTTTTCGAAACGGTTAGATACCTAAACTAATGGAAAACATTTCGGTGTTTAATATGTTGAGCCTTTGATAACTCCAGTGGCCTCTAAAACGTTCAAGTGCTGGTAAAGATTCGTTCAAATCAGTTTTTGTAATCATGTGGGATGAGTGATGCAGATGTCTTAAGCCCATCATCTTCTTCCAGTAGCTATGGCAATAGTCCAGCATTTTACAGTAATGTATTGCGACACTGCGGCAACAAGTTCTATACACTATTCTGACTGGAAACGTAGGCTTGGGGTTGAGCATGCCAGCTTTACTTCTTAGTCTTGAGCTCAGAACATAAGATGTATACCCAGAGATGATTTAAAGGGATGCCAGTCCATGCAGGGTCACATTCATTCATCATTCACACGTGGTCAAAACCCTTAGCATTGTGCATGGGGGGAGACATTTTACTGACAAGTACAAGAAGAACATGCTAACATCACCCATGCAGGCACACGTCTTGCAGGGAAAGAATCAACATTCTTCTAGGTTAGAGAAAGCAGATTGTAAATTAAACATACACAAATAATAAACTTAAAAGTAAAAAAAAAAAAAAATACATGTGACAATCACTAAGAGTTTAAATTGGCTGTATTTGTAGTTTGAAGAAAACATTTTAAAAATTACAGTTTAAGAAGTTTTTCTCAATTTAATTTACAGTGCTATGCAAAAGCACCTTAGATTGTAGGTCAAGGGTCACTACGGTTACCAAACATATTTTGGGTACTAATAATAAAGTTATGAAAAATGTCTATAAGTCATATAAACTTTATTTCAATTCTCAAATATCACTGTGTTTGTCTCCTGTGATAAATTGAAATGAAATTTCTAATCCAGAGAACCAATGACTTATGAAAGAAAGGCTGTGAAATGTACAGGGGTGCCCAAACTTTTGCACATTACTGTACTTGTATCTGTTGATGAATCCTAACATGAGTTTTGGTGGTTTGCTGTTTTTACTCCCAGCACACAGTGGATGAAAGACTGGTAATTTAGCAGTTATCAGCCTAAAGTTTCCCTTTTGAACTCGAGTAGTTTAATGATATAAAGAGGAGAACATATAAACTCCACTCAGCAAAAGAACTTAAACCATTCTGCTCTCTGGTAATGCTCCTTGCCAACAAAGTCTTGATTTATGAAATCAAGTCATCACGATAAAATGACAGAAATATGCGAGCTGTACCAAAAGTAACACTAGTCCTCAACAAGCTCCATGATTTATGCCTTTTTGCGTGAGTTCAGCACTTTCAAGGACATCTTAAAAGGTTTAGATTTCCGCAAGTATGCTGACGGAAGCTGAAGCATGAATCATTCTCTGCTTTGATTTTCCAAAAGCTTTAATATTCATGAAATCAGCTCAAGATCAAATGTTCTTATATGAAACAACATATTGAACCATAAAAAAGTTTATTTTCAGATCCTGCTACTATTCAGGACAACTGTGTGCAATTGTACACCCTATCTGGTCCTCCATGTGTCCTCTCTATTCAGCAAACAGTAAAAGTGAAGTAAGTTCCTGTCGTGTTTAAATCAAACACAGTTCATTTTGGGACTGTTTACAGAAAATGCATTTATTTAAAAAAAATGAAAACATTTTGAGTTCTGACAGTTTTTCTTGGTTCATAACATCAAGTACTAATTATAGAATTGGCCAAAACCGAATCTGCACAAAAGCAATAAATTCATGAGAAAGTCTAGTGGAACAACCTAAAACCCACTCACTTAGCTGCATTCAATTCATTTTAATTTATCATTTTAATGAATGAGGCACAAATTTTCCATGAGTCAGTAATCACCATTTAACCCTTAGAAGTCTCTGCATGCACTGGATGTTTCCAATTAAGTAGGAATGCCACAACCCAGCTACTGTTTAATTTTGATTTCTTTTATAATTTCAAAAGGTTTAATTTTTTTGTTTAAAATCAACATTATAAGTGTAATGACACATAATTTGCAAGATAATTCAAATGTGAGAAAATGATCAATTGTCTTTCAGTATAATTTTACAAACCCCAATTTGGTGCCATCTAGTGGTGAAATGAAGGGATAACCATTGGAAATACAATACCTGTGATACAATACCTTTTCTTATTTCCTGGGGTGTATACATTTTTATTTTGTTCTCAATTCTTGAAATTTTTGCAGTAAAAAAGGACAAAATTTAATTCTCTGAATTGTATTTTTTCATCCAATTTCAGCTTTGTTGTTGAATTATTGTGCAATGTAATGAGAAACTATTTGTAGTTGTAATAAAAAAATTATATCAATTGCCACAAAAACTTTTTTAAATGTGATTTATTAGAAAAAGTGTAAAGTAGTAAAAATGTTCAATAAGGACTTCTAAGAGTTAAGCACTGTGAATTGTTATGGGGACCCAAAATATCCCAGCTTATACTGGCAACTTGTGAAGGATGTATCTAACTGATGAGCAAAACCCAGTGACCCAAACCAAGAGGAAGTGCGTAAAATTGAATTAATGATGTTCTGTTGTGCTGAAAGCTGACTTCTATCCCAGAACAGAATCCATGACTAAGATGCAGAGAACCGTAATTGCTAATATTTTTACTCAATCAGTGTGAAACCAATAGTTTGATGTGCTGAAACTACACTAGATTGAATGAGACCATTCATTCATTCATTAAATCTAGCCACAGGGGTTTCAAACCAGTGACTTCTGTGCCGGTCCCAAGTGGATAAATAGAGAGGGTTGCATCAGGAAGGGCATCCGGCATAAAACATGCCAAAAACTGAACATGCGAGTCATCAATTCGATTTCCATACCGGATCGGTCGAGGCCCGGGTTCACAACAACCGCCACCGGTGCTGTTGATCTACAGGGTGCCGGTGGAAGTTGGTCGAAGAAGGAGAGGAGGAAGAAGGATTCATCGACAGAGAGAGAAGAGGAAAGGCAGGAGTATAGATCTGAGAATAGGGACTCTTAACGTTGGTACAAGGACAGGGAAGGGTAGAGAGCTGGTGGACATGAGGAGAGAAGGAAGGTAGATATTCTGTGTGTGCTGTTAAGGAAAGGAACCTAGAAAGACAGATAGTGGTGGACTTTGCCAAAAGGATGGAAATGGTTGTAGTTAATACTTATTTCCAGAAGAGGGAGGGACATAGAGTTACCTACAAGAGTGGAGGTAGGAGTATGCAGGTAGACTACATTCTAAGTAGACGAGCCAATCTGAGAGAGATCAGAGACTGTTATGTAGTGATAGGAGAGATTGTCACCAGACAGCATCGGATGGTGTTGTGTAGGATGTTTCTGAATCAACACTCCAGTGCAACAGGGAGTGTAGAAAAGAGGTAAAGAAACAAGTGCAGGCAGGCTGGAGTGTATGGAGAAAAGTGTCAGGGGTGTTGTGTGACAGCAAGAATCAAAGGAAAGATGTACAGAACAGTAGTGAGACAGACCAGTTAAAAAAAAATGTGATAACTTTTGATAGAATTGGATATACTGTGGTACCCCGAGATACAAATGATTTGAGATACGAAAGGTCTCGCAGGAAATTTTTTGCTTCAAGATCCGAAGAAAAATTTGAGATACGAACATTTACAAGCTGTTCTGCTGTATTTTCCGCTTGACGTCATGACGTCACGCTGCGCTTCCGGGTTCTTGCGCTCCTATCTCTCAGTGCAAAAAGGGTCTGATGCGCTTCAAAACACTTCAAATAACATTTATAACATGGAAAGTGCTGTTCTGTAGCGAAACTTAGAGAAACCCAGTGACGCGTTCTCAGGAGCGTCTCTCCATCTGTCTCCGCTTGTGCTTAAAACCGTGTTTGTGTTAGTAATTCGTGAAATATCTCTTTCATACGTAGTGCCGTAATGTTTTCTTCCATCCGTTCCACCACCTCTGACACATCGCTTTACTTAAGGTAAGGTTTCACATTTGTGTACATATTACGTATTTTGCGTATTTTGTTTTATTCAGTTTTATTATCATTTATTACATTAACAATGTGTAGATTTAAGGATTGAAGAAATGTTACTTTTCTTTTAGATTTTTCTCTGGTTTTCCATTTTTTTCATCTACTCATTCTGTTGTTTCTGAGAGCCGTTGCATGGATTAGGCGTTTTACATGTAAAGTTTGCTTCGAGATACAAATTGTTCGAGATCCGAACGACACCCTAGAACGCATTAATTTCGTATCTCTGGGTACCACTGTACACTGAAATATGATATTTGAGAGCAAAAATATACATATACAATTTAACTTTTTAAGTTCCCTTTCAGCCAGATTACTGTAAAAATCTCTGACCACACTACAAAAAGCCACATTCATTCATTCATTTTCCAATCCGCTTATTCCCTTTTTTGGGGTCACAGGGGTCTGCCGGTGCCTATTTCCAGCGCACATTGGGCTAGAGGCTGGGGGTACACCCTGGACACGTCGCCAGTCCATTGCAGTAAAGGGCCACACAAAGTGGGACATGCCAGTTCCACTGCACAATGAATTGGTCCTTTATAAAGTAGTTAGACATGACTGACACTCTGGAGCATTCCTTCAGTCAGAGTCTTGACATATCTGCATGTTCTCCTTCGGGGAAGGTCTGTTACACAAGTAACCAATACGTTCTCATGATTTTTATCAAACAGAATGCAGCTGATGAGCCAATGGTCTCTGAGGGTTCTAGAGCTCCGTTCATTTGAGATTAAATCGCAGTGAACCCTTCTCCTTGAATTACCATTAATATATCATGAAGGTCACAAAAATACTTCACCAAATCTTTATAAAAAGTTTGAGGAACATCCCACTTAATGAAAGTTTTAAATTCGAAAATGTTTTGGATCGAGTTATTGATTCTAGTAAGAAAGAGTCGACTCTGAATCTTTTAGCCAGTACATTGTGACATAAACGTACTATGTCCCTCTCTCCACCTGCATGTTTAAACCCAGTAAACGGATATGATAAGTAAAGGATAATCAACTTTCAGCTGTGGTTTCTTGCTGAATTTTAATTTAGGAGACAGAACCAACCAGCACGAAGCCTCCGCCAAGTGCTTTAAAACAGCAGAATCCACGGCAAGTTGATGCAGCTCCAAAGCAAGTTAATTTAAGTAAAAATCACGCCAATCTAAAAGCATTAATCGGCTTAAGGTTTGTCTGACAAACTTCATCAGGGACATTTAAGAAGACGCACTTAATTTAAAAGTGCATCTGACACATAACGTTTAAATAACCATCTGAATGTGTTCTCTGATTGTTGAGCTTTTCATGTTCAGAACAGTCGAGGTAAAGTATGGCTCTTAAATGTTTCCAATGCGCAGTGATCTGCTGCTGCTGATAACATTTTGTGTCTCTCAGGCCAGCTTTAGAGGAGACCAGCAGCTCTCCACAAATCAGTCTTTTGCAAAATAAATTACTGTATCTGTCTATGAAAACACTAAAATAATCCAGTAATCGTAGTTCAGTGAAAGTTTGCTGCTGCCCTCTGGCTCATAGCTGAAGACGCACTAGTAAACTAATCAACACCTCCAATCAGAATCCAACATTCAATGCAGAATTCATTAAATGGCATATTTTTTATACATGGATCAGTTTCCAGTTTATTTGGAGCACCCTCTTCCTCCCAATCACCAGTAAGTTAAATGCCAAAAGTAGTTTTGTAGTTCTTGAGACTGGTCTTGTCAATTTTTTCTCAATTTTCTATGGTCTCGTTCTTGTCCCGGAACCAACGATCACCAACTGTCTTGGTCTTGTCAATGGCTTGACTCTCTGAAATTTCAGTCTTGGCCGTCTCTGATCTCGCTCTTGGCTGCCCAGGTCTCCTTGTGATTTTAATCCAAGAACAAAAAGCAAGCTGCAAGCACTTTTATCTAATAAAAACAATATTATCGGCTATTTTTTGTGCCTCTCTTTAAATATATAAATATTTTCTCGTGGACAAAGCAAGCACCCTGTAACGCTATTCCTACTTCACTAGAGGGTAAGAAAACAAATGAAATGTCAGCGGAATCAACAGTTATTAACAGTTATAAGACTGAATATGGACGTCTTCCTTGCACATACCAAGTTTTTGTTACAAATGAGCTTTTTATTGTTGCTTAATAGACAAAATAATATATTGACTGAACAAAAATTACAGCAACATCCATTGTTTGCAATAAAGAAAAGTAATTGTGTCAATTGTAACTCTTTTTTTGTTTTTAGGGTGTTGGTCATGACTTGGTCTCGGCCAGTCATGATCCACATCTCGGCTCATCATGCCTTTGTCTTCCTCTCGTCTTTGTCTCGGTTCTCTCTGATCTCCAGATCTCTCCGGTTTGACAATCAAACCGCCTAACAGTGAATCATTACAGAACGGAACGGTTTTGTGTGAATGAGACATAAAACAAACCACAGGTTGTAAAATGTGGTAAAAACAAATGCTTATTAAAGGTCAATGAATGTGTTTTTTGACCTTGAATCTCCCCAAATATTGAACCTCTATGGGTGTACATCACTATAGAGGCTATTTGCGTCAGTTTCTTCTTAACAACATTGATTTTCTTCCTTCCTATTAATGTTTCTCCTCCTTGTGTTTCTGTGCCTTTCTTCAGGTCTTCCCTTGTTAGCCAGAGCTCTACTTCAGTGCCTGCCCTGAGGAGCCTTTATGAATGGCCACTTTCTGTGACCCCCATTGGCTTAGCTGGAAATGCAGTGGAGAATTATGGAAATCCATCTTCATTCTTCTTCATATTGCCAGTGTGCCTGGATGTGGATCAGTCCACACATTCAGTGGAGACAGGATGCCATCATTGCCATAGTAACTGTTGGAATAATTAAGCAACGTGCTGCAACCTACGGCTAAAGGTCACATGTTGAAGATATTCTGCTTTAATGATTTCTAAGATACCAATGGTGTGCCATAATATTTTGCACACCAGACTTTCCACTACGTTCATTTGCTCGCTGTGTCGGGCACTCCAAAGTTGGTCTTCTCTGGCAGGAACAGAGACAGCTGGGCACTAATGTTGCCTATAACAGATACATCCACCTTGAGCAGCTTGATTGATTGACTGTTTAATTGCTGGAGAGGGCCGAGCTTTAGTCTCATGGCATGGGTCAAACTGTTTAAGAAGCCTGGAGGCAATATGGCTGCTTCTGGTGCCAGGGGTGGGACGGGACTGAGCAAGTCCTACCAGCCGGGCAGTATGATCTCATTAGCTTTGACCAAGGGACTCCTGAATGAACCCGGCCAGAACAGTTGCTTCCTTAACAGTGCTGTGCAGGTGAGTACCTGGAGGGGCATCACAGGGTCCACTATGTAAAGAAGTAATGATTTCATTACCTTCATCAGGTGGAAATGTTCTCGTGCATTTTTTAGAAAATGTAACTTTTGAAGTGTTGTCTTACTGGCTAAGTATAGACTTCTCAGAACTTCACATTACTCTTAAAACAGTTTACATTTTGTTTGCAACTGAGTGGCATCATGCAGGCCACAGGTCATCGTGCGGTGAAAACACCACCCAAATATATTCAAAGTCAAAGTTTATTTATGCACCTCACCACCACATTTCTGTAGTCCAGGGCGGTGTACAGCATTTCTACACTGGCTTTCCTGTGGCTCAGTTGATAGAGCATTGTGCTAACAACGCAAAGGTTATGGGTTCAAATCCCACGGTAAACAAGAACGGAGAAAAAATTCATTCAATTGTTGTTTTGTCGCCTTGGACAAAAGCTTCTGCCAAATGCATAAATGTACAATATGCAAACATCCTGTAGAACAAACAGGTGTTATTGGGAGGCTTATGGCCTACAGGGCACGGCTATTATTTATTTAAAATGCACAAGAAAATGAATGACACACACTTCATACTTAATCCTATTTGATTATACATATTATGCTAATGCGTACAGATCATCAAAGCATCATTTTGTTTATGGAAATCTGGTCAAACAGGTGTCCGGTTTGAAAAATGCTGTTTTGTCTGTGTTATGAGCATTAATCTAAGATTTGATTGGATAATGAAACCAATTTTATGCCAATCTAATAAAGTTACATAAGGCAGCACTGATTTGGAAAGCTTTTGGATTAGAGTGAATGAGCAGTTGAGAAACTTTCAGAAATGAAGAGACTAAATTGTTAATAATATTCCATAGATACTAAATGTATTAGAATGTAGGTTGGTAATGTACAGATTGCTTTTGCTGGAAACCAACACAGCCCATAATACTGAAAGCGAGATTCATGTGTTTACGCTACATATTTACCTTAAGTCTGTGAAAGTTTTTTTTTCAATTTCATGAAAACTCTTAGGGTGGGATTTGTATTACATTTTTAATTTAAGTTGAAGTTCAAACCTATAGTAAACTTTTCAACTTTCGGTTTAGTAATGGTTACCCAATAGTGAGTTATTGACTCACTAACCTCACCAACTCACTAACTAATATCTGGATAACCATTATTTAACAGAGGCTTGCTATCCCTTCAAGCTCTCAATCTGAAACCTATGGGTGACATCGGCGACACTAAATCCATAGCTTTAATGTATTGTTTCACAGGCTCCTATATTGATTTAACTGGTTTGGTTTAAAATATACTCTTGAAAATAAAATGAGTTTGGAACAGATCTTGCATTAGTCTCTGTTTAGACATTTCCAAGTGTTCATGTGAGTTTTAAGGAAGAAGCAAAAGTGATTATTTGATAATGCGGCTGAGGAAGAATTTTGTGATTATTGTTTAATATTATTCAAACTAAAGGGCAGTTTGTTGCAGGTTCTGTGGCAGCTTGACATCTTCAGAAGGAGCCTGCGTCAACTCTCCGGCCACTTTTGCCTGGGTGATGCCTGCATATTCTGCGCTTTAAAGGTGGGTTTTTTTATTATTATGAACCACTTCTTTATGACAGCTTTTGTTGATTGCCTCACAATGCAAAGGGTCACTGTATGGTTTCAGAACAAGAATTTCAATTCCTTTATTTCCATTTGTTCTTTTGTTTTCCTTTGTTTTTATATATTTTTTTTGTAAATGTTCTGAACACAAAGTGAAATCAGTATTGGGTGTTTCTACCTGTTGCCTTCAAACCAGCATCAATTCTGCTCAAAATCAGGGATTTTGTAGGATTATAGTCAGGTGTTTGATACACCAACTATACCAAACAGCTGCTAAATGTACTTTATTTTATTTATTATATTTTTGCTAATTTTATATAAACAAATTCAGATTTTGTATAAACAAACTCTTCAGTTTAAAGAGCCATAATGTGGCTCATAAAAAACCAATGATGTGGTATCATTGTGATATCCTGTAAAAATACAGACCACTCAGTTTTGACAATTGTGTTAAGTTTTATTTCTTAAAATAGGTTTTAAATGTCTAAAGTCTAAACAATCTAGCACCAAACATTATGTCCAAGTTAATGCAAAACTGCAGAAATTAGGTGTTACAAGATTCACAGATAACAAATGCTTGGTACCAAAAAGGAAAAGCACATTTGCACAGTGTACACCAGGGGTGCTCATTTTGTTGATAGCGGAGGTGCTACCGGTCGATCGCAGCGTGAAATTGAAACAATATCAGCGGATCATTCATCCCGTCACAGTTCAGTAAAGTTAGCTGCAGATTCACGGATTCGGTTTTCTCTGCTCAATAGCTCGAGACCAGAATGTTCTTAGTAAACAAATAATACCTATTTTTAATCTGTGTTATGTAGCAGACAAACTACAAAACGTTTTTTATCAAAACAAGTTTCATTCACAGAAACACATTACCGTCTATGAGCAACCCGCTGACATGGAATCACTTAGGGACCGTCCGCAAATTACCAGATCCAAAATATGTTTCACCCAGAATATGCTTCATACCTTCATTCTAAATTACTCTATTACAACCAAAATCAAGCAACACACCACTCCTCACCTGCGTATTGTACTGCACGACTCAGTTTCAATAAAAAATGTAAATAATTAATTATTATGTGTGTTTTGTCAATTCTCAATAAAGTTGAAAACAATTGTTTGTTGATTGATGTTTTACATTTTTGTAGCGAGTAGAACACTTTGACTTGGTCATTTTAAAAGTAGCTTGTAAGCTGAATTGGTGTAAGCAATCCCTAGTGTACACGATCAGTTAAAGGTGCAGTCCTCTGGAACAGCTTACCCACTGAGCTACAAACACAAACCAAGTTAAAAACCTTCAGATGATCTGTAATAGACTGAAAGAGCAGCAGAACTGTGAACCCTGATGTTTTTCTGCAGTGTCCCTGTCTCAGATAAACTTGAAATAAAATAAAAATAAAATAATGATCACATGTAGATGAAACCCAGTCATGAAACAGAAAAGTCTGTGTACGAGTTTTAAAACTGGGTGAGGAACAGCCAAATTCTGCTACTCTTGAGCACAGCAACCAGACGCTGAATTTCATGACGTGCTGTTCAAGGTCTTTTGAAGAAGCACAAAACATGTGCAGCAGATGAAAGACACATCAAGCTATTTACACTTCAAAAAAGAATATTGTCCAGTGGTTCTGTCATCTCAGAAATGTTAGGAACCGGTTGGACCTGGGCAGGAAGTGGTTTTCATGGAACAGTTGCTGCTAAAATGCCACACCTCCGTTGCTGAAACAAGGTCAAATTCGTAGGAAAATATAATAACTGGAGGCAAATATGGCTCTGGACAGATTTGAAAGTTCTTTGCAGGCTACAGGGAAGCACAGCGGAGGTTCCCTGAATGTTTGAGGCTACATTTCTGCAAATGAAGCTGTGGAATTTATGGTGTTCTCAATGCTTAGAGATACAGGCAGATACTTATCCATCATGCAGTTCCATCAGGGAGGCACCAAATGTAGTCTGTAGCAGCTTACTGTCAATGTCATAAAGAACTCAGCAAAACAAAGAACAAGACCTACAGGAAGTGACCCATGGCCCCCTGAGAGCCACGATCTTAACATCATCAAGAGTGTCTGGGATGAAGAGACAGAAGGATGTGAGGAAGCTGCATTCACTGAAGATCTGTGTGCAAGTGCAGACAGAAGAGTTGCTGCTACCTTGACGGCAAAGGGTGCTCGCACTAAATATTGATTTGATTAAGATTCTCTTTTATTCATTCATTAATAAAATGAAATTATGAACACTTTTGATTTCTGAAAGCCTTCTTTGCATTTTTCACATCTGCCTAAAGCTTTTACACAATACAGTAAAAATTGAACAAACACTGTCATTTCCAAAGATTTCAAAATTACTTTTGCATAATAACCAGCAAAAATTCAAATGCAATATACCAAGCTTCTGGAGGACTTTCATATGAACTGAATGAGCTTCCCCCTCCTTCCACTCCGATACCTCACACGGTGGCTGTAAACACGGACCGCATGAGTTTAGAAAATATGAGCTCCTCATACATGTATCATAAAAAGTACTGTACAGCAGAAATTGTTGCAAGGCTAACTTGACCCAAATTGTCTTACAACAGCTTCCTGCATTGTTTCTGAAGGAATGTTGTGTAGAGATTTGCTTGTTTGCATGTCAGGTTTTTTGTGTGTTTGTTTCCCCAGAGCATCTTCTGTCAGTTCC
This sequence comes from Danionella cerebrum, assembly GCA_007224835.1. NCBI lineage: Eukaryota > Metazoa > Chordata > Actinopteri > Cypriniformes > Danionidae > Danionella > Danionella cerebrum. The sequence goes on along the minus strand of SRMA01024853.1, from coordinate 78,739 downwards.
AGCAGAGTCGTGAGCGGGCGCTGCCATCAGACATGCTGCGCCATGCACTGGCTGAGACCTTTAAAGATGAGCAACGCTTCCAGCTGGGCCTCATGGATGATGCTGCTGAGTGCTTTGTAAGATTTATCAGGTTAAATGTGTTTAGCTGTAGTTCAAAGGAGGATGTCACAGTTGGGACCATTCGAAGTATCCAATGCTCAGTTTAAGTACAGTGGTAACCCGAGATACGAATGCTTCAAATTACAAATGTTCGAGATATAAAAGGTCTTGCGAAGAAAAATTTGAGATACAAACAAACATTTCTGCTCTATTTTCCACTTGTTTGTCTCACGTCATGCTACACTTCCACGTGCTTGCGCTCATTTCTCCCTTTGAAGAAAGTGTGCTTTAAGGGGCTGATATGCCTTAAAATACTTTAAATTAGTTTTAAATCGAGCGAAACATTATGTATAGATTACCAATAATGTACTATAACAAATGTTAGAGTCAAGGTGTCGTAAAAAAAATAATGTTTATAACGTGGAAAGTGCTGTTCTGTAGCGCAACTTAGAGAAACCCTCTCTCAGAAGCGTCGCTCGGTATTCTTTACGCTTGTGCATGAAACCGTGTCGGTGTCAGTAATTCGTGAAATATCTCGAGAAAGTTAACTTTCATACGTGGTGCTGTAATGTCTTCCGCCACCTGTTCCACTTCCTCCGACACATCACTTAACTCAAGGTAAGGTTTCACAATTGTGCACACATTATGTATGGCTCTATTACACATTTTGCATGTGTTTTATTATTATTTATTACATTAACAATGTATAGATTTAAGGATTGAAGAAACGTTACTTGATTTTTCTCTGGTTTTCCATTTTTTTCATCTACTTACCGGTATACTGTTGTTTCTGAGAGCCGTTGCACGGATTAGGCGTTTTACATGTAAAACTTGCTTTGAGATACGAATTGTTCGACATATGAAGGTCACCCTTAATGGATTAATTTCGTATCTTGGGGTACCACTGTATTTGGGATTGTGGTCAGAAGGTTTTTTTTTATTTGAGATTTGCATGGGAGAGGATGATGATGTTTATGCCATGTTCCGTCTGAATACTTGATTCTGATTGGTTGTTTTTAATCACATAACCGCACAGGTATCTCAGGTTCAGTTTGTTCACATTTATTATCAATCCCCTGCTATTGTTAATAATTGTTAATAGATGTATACAGCTATGTCGTGATGTGTAAAGGTTTAAGAACCCTTGTAAATGGTCATGCTTTTCTGTTATAAGTCATTGGATGCCTGGATAAGAAATGTCCGTAAAATATAGCATATAGGCAACAAACACGGTGATATTTGAGGAGTGAAATAAAGTTTATATTTTTTATGGAGAGTGTGCAACAAAGTGTGAACGAGTGACGCCATCTGCAGCAAGATGATGTTGTAGGTCTTTGGAGCTGGTCTGTGGGTTCACCGTGACTGTTCGCACTATCCTGTGCCACTGCTTATCTGAGATTTGTCTTGGTCTGCCACTTCAGGCCTTAACTGAAGTGTGCCTCTGGTCTTCCATTTCCTCACAATGTTCCTCACAGTTGATCCTTATCCTTCACCTAAACCATGATGCTCTACTTTCTCATGATTGGATTGACCTGTGTATGGAGGGCTAGGGTATCAGAGGTTACCAAAATTGATGCACATGCCTATTTTTGTAAATAATTTTTGCACACTTCCTATAAATCATATAAACTTGTTTTATGATATATTTAACTGAAAGTTCTTAACCAGACAAAAAATGACTTCATTAAAATCATTGAAATTTACAGGGGTGCCCAAACTTTTGCATATCACCGTACATAAACCTGATTTGTGAAGCATGCATCTCTTCAGCAGTAACGGGTCACTCTGCATTTGAGCTGTGCCTTGCCCTTGAGTGATCTGGACTCCAACAGCTATACAAATCCTGCTCTTGTAAACATATAAATTATTTACATTCAACAGAATAACAGAGTTCTATTAAAAACATTGTTTAAAAACATGTTTTACTGAACGACTGCAGAGTGCTATTTGTGAAAGGAATTTTGGTTTAGCTGTACCTAGATTTTACCTCCAAAATTTTACTGCCAACAAACATTAAACCCGAACTGATTAATGTCCAAAAATTGATGTGATTCTTATTTAAATACACCCAGTTTGCCTCGGTTCAGGTAAACCATCTTGAAATCGGTTAGTTACAAAGAGGTGTGTATTAACCGATGAGACAACTGCTGCTTTCATCATTCCAGTCATGTATACAGCCCAGATATTATTAATATATGAATTATGTTTAAGTTCAAGTCACCATGGCATAAACGGGATAATCGACAGCTAGCCATTTTAACTGATTCACGTCACGTTGTTCTTTGTCTCAACGCTGTGCGGTTAAAATAACCAAAACTGTTGAATATCACTTACGTATTTCAGGTCAGGGCAAAATCTGCTCAGAAGAAAAAAAGCAAAACTCATGTGTAAACAAAGCTTGATGTCTAGATAAAAGGTACATTTTATTTAAAATAAGAATTATTTATTAATTTTTTGTTTCCTGCATGAATGATGTGACAACAAAATTTTGAAAACAAATTTATGTAAGAAAATTAGAGAAAATAAAAATGTTTGATTATTTAGAAATTTCTTTAAGAGAGTTAAAATTATTGAATATTTCCTTTCTGAAAATGTTATTGTAATAGTTGTTTTTTATGAATACTGCAGGAAATCTGATAAATGTAGGACATATTATTGCAAAAGATATTTAAATGCAATTGTCCTTAATTTACTTCAAGCAGTATTTGATATTGTTTCACCTACTTCACAATAGTTTGATGTCACAGATAATGTCTTGGATTGTTAAAAATAACCATTGCATTCCATCTAAGAATAATAATGTCATCGGGATCTGAAACATCAATCTTTCTTTCTGTACTTTTTCTTTTATTCTCTGGGGGACAGGAGAACATTCTGGAGAGGATTCATCTGCACCTTGTTTCTGACTCTGCCACAGAAATGTGTACTTCCAAATCATGCATCACTCATCAGAAGTTTGCAATGACTCTCTATGAGCAGGTACTGGGGTCGACCTTTCACTTGGTTTCACTGATTTTTTTGTATTGTTTTATGATAACAGTAGGATGTCATAAAAATCACATTCCTGGCGTAAAAGTGTGGACTGTAATGGGAAGTTGGTTAATATGTGGGTGGCTGATTGTTCTCTGGTGGATTTAGATTTTAATGTGTAGGGGTGATTTGTGAATGCTTGCTTCTTGTAATGTGTATTGTGTTAGCTTTTATATGTCTTTGTTACGGCTGTGGTTCAAACCCAAGGTCCTTTGTATGAAGGCCCCGAGTTCTATCTATTACAATGTGGAGGTGTGAGGACCCACATGCAGAAAGCACAGTAGGCAGGTTTTTATCAAGTGGTCATTTTATCAAGTGGAGTCTACATAAATGAATACACGCCACTACATTTGTCAGAAAACCTTTAGTTTCTCTTCAGAATCAACATTTTCTATGAGATACTTAGCTACGAAATACTCCCACAAAGGTGGTAATTTGCACACACAAAAAGTGATGTTCCTACCAAATTCAAAAGTAGTACTTTCCAATCATAGTCTTAGGAGAAAAGCCACGCTTAAGACTACAAAAACTAAGAGGCATTCAATCACAGCTGAGTCTAAAGAGGAGTCCAGCAGACAGGTGGTTACATTTTGTAGCAAAAGTGACCGAAAAATCATACTGTGATTTATTAAAAAATTACCTTTCATACAGTGTGTAACATAGCTCTAAGATAGAGGAACATATGTCTGAGTTTTAAAAGGTGAAATAGTTCTGAAATATAGTCTTTTATATTAAAGATTCCAAACCGAATCTTTAGCTCAAAAGTGTCTACGTCACTCGATATTTCAACCCTTCCATCATCCATTCATGTTTTAAAACAAAGCTCCTCCTACTCTCAGTGGCAAGCAAAATTACCTGTTGTACTCCTTTGGAGCAAATATTCTGAGCTTCGCTTGGAACAGTTTCCATATGTGCAGCAACATATATTCGAGTAAAAAGGTCGCCACACTTACAAAAATTGTCAAAGTGGCAAAACATCAATGTAACTGGATATTTACCACTTAGAGGAATCCTGCTCCAATCGCCATTTTTTTTAGTGTCATCAGCCCCTGAGTCCTTGTCCTTCTCGGACACAGGTTCATACTGATACGGCAACATCATGATGTTGTTAATGTCTAGGTTACTTGCGTAACCCCATGTTCCCTGAATAGGGAACAGAGACGTTAGTCGGGATAAAACCGACTGAATGGGAGGAATCCCTGCGAGAGTGACAGACCGAACACTTTAACGGGCAAATTGATTTGCAGGTGTAGGTGATTGATTAGCAATCAGCCGGGTCTAAAGCCAGGTGTACCTTACACTATGCAATTTCCAAGGAGCCGGACCTACTACCTCCCGGCACCTAAGATCCATGACTTCTAGGGCATGGCGGAAGGGTAACGTCTCCGTTCCCTAATCAGGGAAGGTGGGGTTACGCAAGTAACCTAGACATTCCCTTTCAGTTGGTTCGAGAGATGTTAGTCGGGATAAGACCGACTGAATGGGAGCCTCTCTAAAGGGCCATGCCCGAAGTCCATCCAAACAGGCCGGCACTAAACGAATGAGGGTTAGCTGCAAAGGCCGTGATACCTGAATGGGAACTCCTTTTGCTCCTGCCTGGAACTATCATTGATGGGGAAGTTGTCCAACACTGAGAGAATTAGTATTCTCAGACAACCAGAAGGAGGGCACCCCTCAACCCGTAGGGAGGGGTGCGCTGAGAACGCGTCGAGGCCCGCAGGACTACCAGCGAGTCATCGTTCTGCAAGACAAAAAAGTGGCAGAGACCGAAGTCATCGTTACTCACCAAGCAGGGGGGTAACAGGGCGGGTTCATACTAGACGCCAGGAAAGGGAACTGTATGGACAACATAGAAATGGAGCACCGAAGGGGGACTCCCAGATTGGGACCCTAGTTCTGCTGGGGCCAGGCCGAGGCAAAGCCCCAACTACAGAACCTAGCAGAGCTGACTGCTCCGCTCAGTCAGATGTCGGAGGGGGGAGGAAAGGAGAGCCACTCGAGAGGGGTGGGCTCGTGAGTATTGTACTGCTCCGGTAGGAGAGTACTGCAAGCTTATACCTGCTCCTTTGTTTACAGGCTGCCACCACTCAGGACCACAGAGGGAACGGAGCCGACATCAAGGTTGTAAAACCTGACATTCATTAGGTGTAGACTAGCCCGTAGCTCGACATTTGTCGGCGAGTGAGACCCTTCCAGCCAACACTCACGAAGCAGCAATGCTGCGAGCGGAGTGGGCCCCCCGATGGAGAGGGCAGGGAATTTCACACGCCTGAAGCAAGGTCCAGTGGGTCAGCCGTTGCTAGGAAACTGTGGAACCCGATGCTGGCTTCCGAAGCATACGCTAGGAACTAAGGAGCTCCCGGGTTCTGTCCAGGTGGACCTGTAGGGCTCCGACTGGACACAACAAACTGGGTCTGCCTCCTCCCGGGGCAGAGCTTGCAGGGTGACCACCTGGTCCCGGAGGAGGACGGATGGGACCTTGGGGATGAATTCGAGCCTGGGCCTGATCGTGACCAGGGAACCACCAGGGCCGAATTCCAGGCAGGATTCGTCGACGGACTGTGCCTGGAGATCTCCAACCCTCTTAATTGACGCCAAGGCAAGCAGGACTGCGGTCTTCAATGAGAGGACTCGCACCCCGCTGAGTGCAAAGGCTCAAAGGAGACATCCGCAGCCCAGAGAGAGAACAGAGGGAGGACTAAGCGGCCTGAGACGCCTAGCCCACTTGAGAAATCTCACTGTCAGTTCGTTGCTGCCCACTGATTTCCCTTCTACCCGGAGGTGGAAGGCAGAAATAGCGGCAGCGTAGACCTTGAGGGACTAAGGGTACAGCCACCAATCGAACCTATCCTGGAGGAAGGTTCAGCGTGGTCTAATGTTCCCATCACGAAGGGTGGTTGAGGCTCGAGGTCCACCGCGGACAGATATGCCATTCGTGAAGGGCCCAGAGGTCTAGCCGCGGGTGCCTGTACCCTTTCCTGTGTCAGGAAATCTGGGCTGGGGCGTTGGGGAATCGGCAAAGGAGGGGCTCTCACGAGCACTGAGAGGTCTGGGAACCAGGCTCTGTTCGGCCAGAGGGGTGACCAGAAGCAGCTCGCGCTCGTCCTTCCTGTACCTTGCACAGTAGCTGTGCTAGGAGGCTTACTGGGGGAAACGCGTATAATTGTTTGTTCCTGGGCCAGCAGTGGGCCAGCGCATCAGTCCCGAGAGGAGCCAGGGACAGGGAGTGGAAAGCCAGCAATGGTTGTTCCCGGAGGACGGCAGCGAGGTGCGTTTGGTGGCCCCCCCTCCTCCAAGGGGAGCTGGGTCAGTGTCTTGACCCGGAAGAACTCATATCCTCCCGAGTTTCCAACCTCAGGGGAGCTTCTACTAAAACCTCCGAGGTTGGCTGCACCTTCCACAATGATGACGTGTTTCTTTGCAGGACACTATGGTTAACAATGGAAGAACAATGATTTGTTCTTCTGCTGTTCTAACCCAGTCAATCTGACATGATCTCTAAACTTGTGCCCGTCAACATTCTCGCCAAGGTTTACAAGACAATACCTGAAATGATCTCAGCAGGTCCTTTAATGATCACAATGAAATGCAGTTGAAAGTTTTTTTCAGGATTAAGTTATTTTTCATGGCAAACAAGGACTCTGCAATTCATAAGATCACTCTTCATAAAATTCTGGAGGATAATTAAATTGCTGTTATAAAAACCTAAGCAGCAACTTTTCCTATTTCTAATTTTTTGATGTTTTTCACAAAATGCTTGGCCATGGTGTTAGTGTTTGCTTGTAATTGCTGCTTTGTTGCATGATGGGTTGGTTGTAATGCCGAGTGGGGTAGTTATAATTGGTACTGGGTACTATTGGGTACTATTTGTACTATTCGATATCTTATGGATTTGTTATTTGTGCACATTTGTTGGCATGTGTTCTGTCAGTTTTGAGTTTTGATGTGTTGGATGTAATGGATGGTGAGTTGACTGTTATGAAAAGATTTATTACTGTGCGATAATAATAAAGTATGATTGTTATGTGCAGTGCATTTGTTTTATTGTGTAATGAGTTGGTTTTGCAGCAAGTTAGGTTTATTTTTTATCTATATTTTAGTAGGGTTTTGGTTAAAAATCCCAATTGATGATTAGTTTGGTATTATGCATGATTGCTAGTTATTGTTTACTCTGTGTGGTGGGTAGGTTGTTAAACATCAATTTATTTTCAAAGTGACCTTTCTTCTGTAGTTTGTTTGTCGCAGTTGTGGAGCATCTTCAGACCCACTTCCCTTCACTGAGCTGGTGCACTATGTCTCATCCACTGCTCTATGGTAAGTGCTAACCCATCATACCAATCTTACCTTTAATACTTTAGAGCTAAGGCCATATGTTTCTGAGCTGTTATACTTGCATCCTTTCCAAATGTTGGGGTTGGGGCTCCAATGATGCTTGTTTAAAAGGGGTTGCTGCATTCAGAAATTACATTTTTTCTGTTCTTTTTTTTGTTAGTCAACAAGTGGACAGAATCTTGGAGAAGACGGATCGACTGCGCTCAGACATGTTTGGTGAACTCTTACAGGCAGCCAACACTATTGGAGATCTTCGGAATTGCCCTGTATGTAGAGCCTTCTTTCTCTGGTAGATTTGCTAGAATTAATGACTCAAGACATAGTAGCGAGGTGAATAATCACACAAAGGGCGTTGTAGTGCAAACACCCAGAGAGTGGCTTTATTGACAATAAAAATGGTCTGTGTATTAGGCGGTGATCGCAATTCAGTCTCGGCTGCAAACAGCAGGCAGGAGACAGGGAAATGGCTGTCAGACACGATTCTCTGGTCTCCTTTTATTCCCATCCTGCTAAGTGGAGACAGGTACGGCTGGGTTGAGCTGATTGTATCTCCCGCGTGGGTGTCGTTTGTGATTAGTAGAGTGCTGTTTGGATTAGACACTGTCCCAACACATAAAAAGAAAAAAATGCAAGCAAGCAAAGGTCTAGAAACATAAGAAAGGCTGTGAGTATAAAGTACAGTGGTACCCTGAGATACGAAACCGTTCCAGGGTGGCGTTCATCTCGAACATTTCGTATCTTGAAGCATTTTTTTCCATGTAAAACACCTAGTACGTGCAACGGCTCTCAGAAACAGCAGTATAAATTGATTTTGAAAAATGTAAAACCAGAGAAAAATCAAGTAAAGTTTCTTCAATCCTTAAATCTACACATTGTTAATGTAATAAATGATAGTAAAATAGAATAAAACACAATCAAAATACGTAATATGTACACAAATGTGAAACCTCACTTTGAGTGAAGCGATGTGTCGGAGGAGGTGGAACAGATGGCAGAAAACATTACGGCACCACGTATGAAAGTCAACTTTCTTTAGATATTTCATGAATTACTAACAACACGGTTTCAAGCACAAGCGGAGGCTGTAGCAAGCGTACTGGAGAGAGAGCTCCTGAGAAAGCGTCACTGGGTTTCTCTGTTATGCTACAGAACAGCACTTTCCACGTTATAAACGTTATTTCTTTTACAACACCTTGACTCTAACATTTGTTATAGTACATTATTGGTAATCTATACATAAGGCTTTGCTTGATTTCAAACTGATTTAAAGTATTTTAATGTGTATCAGCCCCTTAAAGCGCACTTTCTGCAATGCGCCAGGACCCGGAAGCGCAGCACGACGTCATACAAACAAGTGAATAATAGAGTAGAACTGTTTGTTATTGTTCGTATCTCTTAATTTTCCTTGTTATCTCGAAGCAAAATATTTCCCGCGAGACCTTTCGTATCTCGAACATTTTGTATCTCTAAGCATTCGTATCTTGGGGTACCACTGTAGTCACATGAGCTCAATCAGGTCTAAGCAACCAACTCAACCTTGCCATTGATCTTTTGGCAGCTGGGACTGTAGTCATCAAGAAGCACACTATGCTGCAAAAATCAAGTCATGCTGTACCCCTGCTCAAGAAACCAGTTTGTCATAAACGTCTTCGTTGGATGACTAGGTGAAAGACATAATGTCAGATGAAACCTACTGTGATATAGTGATGAGATAAAGAGTTAATCAAGCATGTTTAGTTCCTGTAATGGCTAATATCCAGATCTTATTCCTAAAAAGGCTGAAGTTAAAAAGTGTCATAAAAGAGGAAGAAAACCGTCCGGAATGTTTTTATTACTGGTGACCAACTTCAAGAAACTTCTGACCTATTTGTTTGCCCACAAGGGTTATTCTGGATTGTTTTGATGATTTTCTGTCCCTTTAGTGTTTAAGTGACCCTACCATTAATGGGCTGGTCATGTGTCTGTGGGCATGAAATGAGCAGAGGTCAGATTTGCACTGTATATATCATTATGCATGCCATAAATGTTATTTTTTTACATGGATTTGAAGAGTCCTTTACTGTATGATTTATTTTCTTTGGGGCAGCCAGCTACAATAATAGCTATATTTAATAGCAATAACACCTAATATTGTAGCTTTAAATTATAGATTTTTTTCTTACCAATATCAGTTATTGATGCCAATTAATTCTATTGTGATGAGGCATTCATTTCTTGCATCCTTCTGATTTTATCCGAAGCTTTACTTGTACCACGTGAAGTGCTAATAAATAACCGGCCGAGATTAGCCGGTTTTAACCTTTTGACTTCACCGGCAGCTGTTTAACAAGATTAAATCTTGAAATCCTTCTCTGAATACTTTAGAATTCAAAAATAGAAAAAGAAAATGAACAGTATATAATGAATCTCATTTATAATAATTATTATATAAAAAAAAAAATATATATATATATATGTATATATAAAATACAATACAATCATTGTTACATATCAGAGAAGGAAGCCCCTGGTCATATCTCTACAAAGACTTTCTAGAGGAGATATGCAAATAAAGTTTCTCACTGTGATGCCATTAGCCTCTTATTAGGAATTAGCTTATTGTAAATGCATTTTCAATCAATATATGTAAGAAATTGACATCCTCAGGCCTTTTACTGACATCAAACTGTGTTTTTTTGCTTGCACTTTCTGTTCAGAGCAATTGTGGGCAGCGTATCCGAATCCGTCGTGTTCTGATGAACTGCCCTGAGATTGTCACCATTGGCTTTGTGTGGGACACGGAACAATCTGACCTCACAGAAGATGTCATCCGCTCTCTAGGCCCGAACCTCAACCTCTCAGGGGTCAGCATTTCCAGACTTCTTTTATACAATTTGTGAAGGCTTTGTTTAGAATTGCTAACATTTTCTTGTCTTTCTTACACGCTCAATCTAAATAGTTCAATGGAATCAACAAGAATCGTCTCAAAAATTGCTACTGTATTTGTTTAAACAAAAGCAATGTATGAAGGAAATTACTGATTATAAAAGAATCAATTGAATTATTTGATAAATTGTAGAGCAAATATTTAATAATTAATCTAAACAAAAAAGAGATCCCTATTATTCTAATCATTTGGAGGAGGACTAACTTACACTACAGAACAGCACTTTCCACTTTAGGAACGTTATTTTATAACATTTGTTATAGTACATTATTGGTAATCTATACATAATGTTTTGCTCAATTTAAAAAGGATTTAAAGTGTTTTAAGGAGCCTTAAAGCACACTTTCTTCAAAGGGAGAAAGGAGCAAAAAATTCCCGCGAGACCTTTGGTATCTCGAACATTTCGTATCTCGGGGTACCACTGTACTTTTATTACAGCGGAATAATAATAAACACGATTCAATAACTCACTCTTTATTTATTATATCAAGTGTAAATGAAATCACTGTTTCAATGATGGAAAAACTACGAAGGCTTCAAGTTACGAAATGTTCGAGATACCAAAGGTCTCGCTGGAAATTTTTTGCTTCGGGATACGAAAAAACGCGCTCTCAGAAGCGTCTCTCCATCTGTCTGCACTTGTGCTTGAAACTGTGTTGGTGTTAGTAATTCGTGAAATATCTCAAGAAAGTTAACTTTCATACATGGTGCCATAATGTTTTCTGCATCCGTTCCACCTCCGACGACACATCTGTTCACATCGTTAGGTAAGGTTTTACATTTGTGTACATATTACGTTTTTGCATGTGTTTTATTATCATTTATTACATTAATAATGTGTAGATTTAAGGATTGAAAGAAACGTTACTTGATTTTTCTCTGGTTTTCCATTTTTTTTAATCAACTTATACTGTTGTTTCTGAGAGTCGTGGCACGGACTATGTGTTTTACATGTAAAACTTGCTTCGAGATACGAAATATTCGAGATACGAATGCCATATACATAAACGAAATACATATTTTAGACATACGGATCATTTAAAGGATCCTCGGGTGTGTGAAAATATTACACAATCATGTTTTTAACCCTAGTAAATGCTTTAGGAGCATTTAATAGTTAAAGAAACTTACTCTTGTTAGCCACGCTAATGCTAACAATTAGCTTAGCAAACAATGTTTATTTTCAGTCTGAATAGTTTTATAACAAAAGCTTTAAATATAATTTTCAATTAAAACTCACCTGCTTGGACTGTTTTTGAGGTGTTTTTTTTTAAGTTGGAGGAGTTTCCTCCTTTCCATGCGAAGTCTGAAGAGTTTCTCATGTGAGTTCATTGCTGGCCATGCATTGTTACAGGAACTCAAACTTTAATGTGCTTGCACTGGTGTCCACTTGGCTTTATTATCACACCACAATCGTAAAACCTGTTAGTGAAATTTAAAAATGTGCAGCTTTTCATGAGATAGAAATTACAATTCCACATAAAACTGACAGTTGAAATGCATTTTGCCTGTGTCATCTTCGACTAACTTTCATAGACAAGAGTGCTATTAGAAAATAAATGCAAATTTTAATGACTCGTGTATGAGTGTTGCCAATATCAGCTATTCATGGACTGTCCTCTGTTAGACCTCAGTTTCCTCCTCAGTACTCAGATAAGAGCTCCAGGCCAGTAGCACAGATGTCTAGGTCACTTCACTACACAAAAACATTCAGCATGGCCTGAGCTAGAGGCACTATGCCCTTTGATTTTGACACATGAACGTTTGCAGAAGAGACAGTGCTGCAGTAGAATGAACACCAACACATTTCAATCTTTTCTTTAATTGATTATGTTCTTTCTGTTTTTTTCCAGCTCTTTTATAGAGTCACTGATGAAAATGCCAAGAGAAGAGATCTCCACTTGGTCGGAATGATCTGCTACTCTAGTCGACATTACCTAGCGTTTGCTTTTCACAGCAAGTCTTCCAAATGGATCTTTTTTGATGATGCAACTGTAAAAGAGGTATTATACACACCCCCAATACCACACCCACACTCGTTTACAACAGGTGACAAGAGAGACACGGGCACACAGAAGCACAGTTGTAACCAAAAGGGGCATTTTATTAAAAACCACAACGTTGAATAACCAGGAACTGATTAAATGGAATAGTGGCGGCCATTGCTCTGCCCTCTGCTTCAGTATTCCGGGCCAGAGATATGAGCTTTCTGATGCTCCAGAGTCCTAGCTCTTCCAGATCGGTTGAGACTGAGAAGCCAAATCAGAATCCTAGAGAGGAAAGATACAAAAGTGCTGGTAATATTATATAAATATTATTAACATCAAAAAAGGAGACATTTTTGAAGTATAAATTCATTTTACATTTTCTTGTCTTTATTGATTATATCTGACAACTAATGAAAACCCCAAATTCAGAATCTCTGAACACCTGGAGCCATACTCTTATCAGCTAATTAACTCATTACATTAGGAAAGGCCTTTAGATGTTCTTTCAGGCCATGTCCACACAAACACAGGTTTTTTTTCTCACACTGTATACAAAAAAAAAACGAGTCCACACATGCCCATTTAAAAAAACTGCATCCACTAAAAAGGTTGCAGTCGATTTTGGTCGTATTAAAATAAGTATTCAGCATTTACTTGCCAAACGAGTTCAATGATGAACCAGGAAACATTTGTACGTAATCCTGTAGCCAGCCATGAGTAAACAGCAGTGCAGTCCTTGTTTCATCTGGGAGTGTTTTCAAAAATTCATGGTTGCATGAAAACGGTTCTACTGTAATGTGTGGTCGAACAGCAAAACAGTGCAGACAAAATCCCTGTTCAAAATAACGGGGTACGTGTGGTAATTTTATTTCTGTTAATTTCTGACTTAACAGTTTCTAAAAAAGTGGAGTGCAATATAAAGAAGGGCAAGATACAAAAGGTCATTGCAAAGTAGGCTGGTGTTTACAGAGCTAGGTGCCCAAGCACATCAATAAAGAGTCAAAGGGAAGGAAAAGATGTGGTAGAAAAAAAAGTTTACCGGCAATAGAGATAACCACACCCCGAAGAGGATTGTGAAACAAAACCCTATATAAAAATGTTCACAATTAATAAACTGCTGCTGGATTCACAGATGTCTGTAAGACAAACTTTCACATTTCTTGTGAAGCAAGTGCTCCAGTGTTCCAGTTGCTTGGAATTTAAAGTCTATAAGGAAAAGAGGAGTATTCACCGAATCCACATTGCTTGAGGACCAGCATAAAGTTTCCACAGTCAGTGATGGTTCTTAGCACTAGGTCTTCTTCTGGTGTTGGTCCGCTGTGTTTTCTGAGGTCCAGGAATAACAGCCATCTATCAGGACGTTTTAGAGCACTTCTTGCTTCCAAGTGCAGAACAACTGGAGATGCATATTTGATGTGCATAGAGCAACTTGGGCTCTAATAACTCCTGACCGTGTCCTAGACGATCAAACTGTAGTGAGGGGGTCACCAACCTTTTTGAAACCGAGAGCTACTTCCTGGGAACTGATTAATGGAAAGGGCCACCACTTTGAGACCCTCTTCTGAATTTATTATTAAATACTTTAGGATATTTATCTCTGCAAAGACACTGATCATGTTAATTATTTCTCACAATGAATACCAACAATGATTTAAAAGGTAGGAAACAGATAAATATTATTATGCAACACTTTATATTTATGTTTTGTATTGTGTTTTTTAAATTGAAAAAAATATATAAATATTCAAAACACTTACCAATGATCACTTCTACAACAGTCCAAGGAAAGTAAAAAAGTGAGCCTTTTCAAAAACGCCCTGAACAAAACATGAACTGGACACCAAATATGGTATCTGTTTCGTACAGTTATTGGGAAGCCTAATATTGCGTGTGGTTTACCAGGATGTTGTACTCTGAGTGAGTCTTGCTGATGTGCTTCTCCGTAACTCACTGCTTTTTCTGCATTCAGTGCGCTGCTCTATGGATAGTTGGCAGCTTGTGTTGGCCCATCGTGAAATGTCTCTCCACGTTCCCTTTCAGTCGAAACGCAGACGGTGTCGAAGCTTCGACTATGGAAGAACCCGAGCCTGAGAGGTGTGGATCCGAAGTTTTAACGGGCAAATTGATTTGCGAGTGTAGTTGATTAGCAATAAATGATGTGCTGCTGCTAGCCCAGATAGCTACGCCATCCTGTTGCGGCACCTCTAATTCACAGCTATCATCCTCAGAGGGTTCTTGCAGGCAGACGAGGGCTTCTTCCCACAAGAAGTGCCCCTGAGGTTGACAACTCAGGAAGATGTAAGATCTTTCAGGGTCTGTCTATCAACACGACTCTCCCTGGAGGGGGAGGTGGGGGGTGGGGGGCACCACACTTACACACACACGCACCTCACTGCCGTCCTTCGGGATGGCGGAACCCATCATGTCAAAGAAAGATCTAACTCCCTTTCTGAGTATAACGGACTTGTCCGCCCACCCGTTGGGGACACACCCTCCTCAGGTATTGACGGTGGTCCCGACACGAGCACGAGCTCCACAGGCCCAGTCAGTGGATGTGGCAGCCCCGGCCCCCTATACGCCACAGACTTGTCCCCAGGGCTCCGCCCTGGTGATTCCGCCATCTGTGCGACCCCGTCAGGTGTTACATCGGCACGTCCATCGCAGGACCATTGTCAGCTGGCTTGGTAGCCTGGTGAAAGCTTCCCGGGGTCAGCCAGTGGGTCCTCTGGACCATCTGGCAGGGTTACACGATTCAGTTTGTGAAACTTCCCAGGTTTCGAGGCGTTTTAGAGACCCCTGTCCCTCGGCCAGGTGCCTCACTCCTACAAGTGGAGATTGCTGCCCTTCTGAGCAAAGGAGCAGTCAAGCCAGTCCCTCCAGCCGATGCAGAAAGAGACGGGTTGCGACCAATCCTCGATCTGAGACGTCTGAATCGAGGCCTGGCCCAGTTCTGATTCCGAGTGTTGATAATCCGCAGCCTTCTGCCGTGCGTTCGTCCTAGGGATTGGTTCGCTACTATAGACCTAAAGGACGCGTACTTCCACGTGGTGATAGCGCAGCGTCACAGACCCTTTCTCAGGTTCTTTTAAGATGGCCAAGCCTATCAGTACCCTGTCCTGCCCTTCGGCCTGTCCCTCTCCCCGCGCACCTTCACAAAGGTGACCCGAGCTGCCCTGGCCGCGATACGCCGGGCATGCATCCGTGTAATGGACTACCTGGATGATTGGCTGGTTGCTAATCAACTACACTTGCAAATCAATTTGCTCGTTAAAACTTCGGCTCCACCCCTCTCAGGCTCGGGTTCTCCCATAGTCGAAACTTCTTCAGGGAATGCAGGATACAAAAGTTACCTAGACGTTCTGGTGCTTGGCAGAGAGATTCATCTCACTGGAAAGTTGTGCTATTTGAGCTATTTTTAGAACAGGTAGCGGGCTCACGTGGCCTTTATGGGTGACCAGGTCCCTGCCGGCACCGAGTGGGGGACCCCTATTGTAGTGTAATGTAGTTTAAAAGCTTAAATCTATTTGCTGTATATGTATAAATAGAAGATTGATAATGAGGTAAGATTAATTTTGCTTAACAGTTGCTATGTACAAACTGACATACTAGCACATACTCACTTAACCCTACCTGGTTCTGGCCTGAACCCAGCGACGGGCGAGGATTAGCCAATCCGATTCACTGATTCACATACCATCCGATTAAAATGCCCAGCATCTCTTTGAACATGTTGATAATACTTCTACGAAGCTAGATTTGTTTTTTAAGTAATTTTAATTTAAGCAAATGTGGTTTGTTTGCAAATGTTTTATTTCCAGATCGGCTCCAAATGGAAAGATGTGGCATCTAAATGTATTCGGGGTCACTTTCAGCCTCTCCTGTTGTTTTATGCCAACCCGGATGGTACAGCTGTGTCCAATGAGGATGCCCCCAGACAGACCACCATGTGGTCCCGCTATACGTCGCCTCTCAATGGGAAAGGTACAGGTAAGCCTGCCAACCATTGCTTAAGAAATGTATTAATTTTGATTTAAAGGTGCCATATTATGCAAAATCAACTTTTCTGACATTCCTCGCACTTTTAGTGTTGTTGCCTCATGTAAAACATGCCTCAAAGTTACAGTACATTTAGGAATGGAGGGCTTGTCTCTCTGTCTGGGGCTGCAGGCTTGTGGCCCCTCCTTACATCTAAGACGGAGAAGACTGACCTCTTATTTTACGTACATATTAGACACGTAGGGACTGGGGGGTGGTACCCGGACATCATCCGGCAACCAAAGGCAAATCATCCAGGATATCACTCTCCACATTTTAATGGGTGGATGGCTGCCTCCGTCCGAGTGGGGGGATGCGCCCATCGCCAATGGGGTGTGGTAGTCTCCTGCGTGGGCGTAGGGGTCATCGGGCAGGGGCTGGCCACCCTCCGTATATGGATGGATGGATGACTGGAGGGAGTGGGGGTTTAGGGCTGCTGGTCAGGGCATGTACAGGGCCGGTGCATGGCTGGGGGTGGCTCCACTGCACCTTGTGCAGTCTCCCTCTCTGTCCCCATCTGGTCTCTGTTCAGCCCTCCTCCTCCCAGTCACATAAACGGTTTATTAACCTCTTAAGCCCGAGAGTCCCCGGTACCGGGGACTTGCCCCCTTGTGCGTTACATTTTCGCTCATAGCTCACGAACCCTGAGAATAACCCACACATATTAAATACTGTTGTGTTCAGCGGAAACTCCTCTAAAAACGTATCTAATTCAATTTCATATCCGTGAACCACAGCTCGAACGCCATGCAAATAAACAACAACATGTCCGGAGTATAATTCATGACCACGTTTTTGTTTATGTGCGATATGTATCCACAATATAAACGGAAACGCCAAAACCATGGCATAAAATGAAAGCTAACAACCAGCTGAATCCAGCGATATGCAACTCATTAACATTGCATGAAGTATTTCAGAGCAGGGAGCGAAAGTTCCACGAAAAAACGCCAGCGAAAACCAAGCAAGCATGTAAATCTTGTCTTACCTTTGCCGTTTTTTCAACAAAAAGTTATTTCCATAGCGATAAAAGTCCGTTTGTTGTTATGTCCGGTCGATAGCTTCGCGGAAACTCCATTTTAGATTTTTGTTTGCTCCTTGGTCTCATGACGTCACCAAATATGGAATGACTCCCCGTGCGTAAGAGGTGGTCTCTCCACGCTGCGCGTCGTGTGATTCGTCGGCGATCCCGTCAGTCTCAAAATGGTTGAGATGATTGGTTTCCATAGAATCAGAGCTTTCCAGCGATATATAGAGCTCCCGGATTGGACAGATGGTCGGGGGGTAGGGACACGCAGAAGCTCGACGTCGAAAGCGTTTGTGAATGAAATGTTCCCAAAAGCGCAGCAAGATGGGGTAAATGAGCTTCCACCCCCCTTTTACAGCGTTTCTTTAGGAGTTTTTTAGCTGAAATCATGTCCCGTAAGCAAGAAAAGAAGACTATGAACGTAGCTGAAGCTTTGGACAAGATTTTTTCCATATTTCAATTATTGTGCCAAATTGTGCCAAACTGTGCCAACATGGATTACGCCTGAACTTTGTTCAATCAAAACCTTTACAGAATATTAGTTTCTTGTAGTATGAACACCAAACTTGCTACAGATGTCCTTGACATGTAGTTGTTACAATTGATTGTGTTTATTTGCTTCGTTATAAGTAAAATAAGGAGATATTGGAGGAAACATGTGGTTTTTTTTTAGGCGGAGTTCATTTTTGGCCATTCCAACATCAATTACTCTTACCCAGTGTTCTTGACTGTCAAATTAACTCATCCACACCACTCCCCAAGAACCTATCTTCATTTTGATACCAAGATTTGCAGTTTAGGCCTTGTAAAAGCTGAGAAATGCCTTAAAAAGTAAAAGTATAGGATTTTCGGAAAATAGGCCTCAGGGCTTAAGAGGTTAAAAGGTGTGCTTATGTATTGGGTATTAGTACTTCCTGTTCCTATTATTTTGTCCTGTTTACTGCACATGCTCTGTCTCCTGCACTCGTTAACCTTTTGCCACTCAACTGTTTCTCCATCTGGTTTCTGCCTTGGTACTCACCTTATTTAATCCGGTTTATCATTTTTGATTGCAGATATGAACTTATGCTCAATTTTGATGCTGTTTCCCTACTCTCTATTGTTTGTGATGGGAGGGTCTGCTTCCTGTCGGTCTCCAGGGGGGCTGGGTAGGTCCGGTTCTGGGGTCTGGGTCCCTGGTCGTGCCGCCTTGTGGGGGAGGAGGGGGGGGGACTGGCCCGCCAGGTGGCTCTTGGCTGTTTTTAGGGCCTGGTCTGTGGAGGAGCTCACATCGCACCTGAGCTGCAGAGAACTGGAGGTGGCACATGGGACGTTGGTTTGCTGCTTGTGGATTGGGTTTATTGTCCTGGGTGTGACCTTTTATTTAGTGTTTGTGTGTGTCCGTTCAGTGCAGATCAGGTCAGGTCATTATGCGACGCATACATTTCTGTCCACTCTCCATCAGTGATCTATCCGCTGTATTATGTATGATCTCCCTTTCATTATATATGTACACTCCCCACCCGTGATCTATAAATTGTATTATAACTGACCTCATTGTTAACCTGCATAGTTCATTAACTGTGTGTATGTATATTTATACATGCAAGGATATGTGTAGGTATGTACAAACTGCACAAACATGCAAAATTTATGTGCGCATTGAGTAGGTTTTTTTGTGTATTTCTACTTTTTAGAGTAACTTTTAAATTTTGTAATTTTACTTTTACTTAAGTACGTTTTGATGTAAGTATTGTACTTAACTACATTTTAAATCCTATCCGTTACTGAGTAAAAATAAAAAAAAGTAAAATTAAAAAAATAATAATTGTGTGTGGAGGGAAGGTGGGGAGCGCGCGCTGGAAGCTATAGCTTTATTCGCGGGAGAACAAACGCTGTGCGCTAACTCAAGAAAGATGGAAACACAGATGAAAGTGAAATGCTGCTGAATTTGATTTCTTCAGAAACAAACCCATGGCCATAGTTACGAGACAACTTTGAATTTAAGCGCAAGAAAGGCAACAGCTTTATTATGTGGTGTAAACTTTGTTTGCCCAAGACGAGTAAATTGGCAGTTTACAAAACCTCAACATGAAACCTGCGCGAGCATGTTGAGGTAAGTTAAACATGCTACTTTTTTTTACGTAATTATTGTTCTGTTGTGTTGCATTAGCGTGTGACATTGCTAATGTTGGTTAGCACTAGGCTTAGAAATTAACAGGAACTTAGAACAAAATTGTCAATGCACAATTAACGTTAAGCTATTACCAGAGACATTCATTACTCAAGTCTATGAAAAGAGTTAGAATTGATCTGCAGCAGATGTCGTGTTAGAATTACTGGGCATTACTGTATAACCAATCATACACTTTTGTTGAGATGCGGTGTCCAATCAAAGCGTTTTGATTCATCACGCGTGAGCTGACTGCATTTGCGATTTCTCTCATTATCGTAAGTTAAATGACAAATTGTAATAGATTTTTTTTGGGCTGTGAAAGTGGATAACCTGCAGTAGAGTCATATTCAGTGATTGTGATGTTTTATGGGTTCATTTGCCCTAAAATGACTTCGGGTTATTTTATTTATTTTTTGTATTTAATTTATTTGTTTTTATTGCACTTTAGTTTGTAAAGTTGTTTCCTTAATTAAAAACAACCAGCTTAAATTTATATCCCCATCTTTTACTTTCTTTATCTACACTAGAATCACCCACCCGCCACTGTTGTTCAAAAATAAAAAAAAAATACTCAGTAAATTTTACTCAGAGTAAAATTTTAGAAGAGTTACTTTTTACTTTTACTTGAGTAGATTTTTTGGTCAGTACTTTTACTTGTACTTGAGTAAAATTTTATTGAAGTAACAGTACTTTTACTTGAGTAGCATATTTTATTACTCTTTCCACCTCTGATAATATGGCACTTGTAACATTTTAGATTATTGTTAAGTAGGGGTATAACAATATTTTGTGGCACAATAAATTGGTATAAAAAGTTGTCGCATTATGTATCTAGGAGTTACTGAGAGGTTTCATCTAAGAGCTAAATTGTATTTGTTTCATGGTTCAACTGTGCCTCCAGTCACTTCTGAGACTTTTTCTTTTTTTTCAAATATATTTACTAGTGTTTCACTAACATATTAAACGAGAAACAGGAGAAACAATATAAAACCAATCTCTCTATTGCTTTAAAAAGAGAACTTAATGCAACGTTGCCTCTGCCCCCTAGTGGATGGATGATATTAAATGCTCTAAAACAAATCAAACTAGATCTTTTTGTCTCTTTATTTTTATGAGAAACTCCTTATAGTTTTATGTGAACTCTTTAGCAGGAATAATGTTGCCAAAAAATAATGTCAGTACTTTGAACAGGCCAAAAGTGAAATTTATTTTGGTTCAAACTACTTTTTTTAAATGTCTATTCACAATTAGAACAGACGTACACTCCAAAGGTCAGCGGTCGGTTCTATGATATTTAAACCTTTTCTTGATGCACAGTTAATTCTCAGTGCGCATGATATAACAGGTTCCATCATAACCAGAAAGCTTTGATGCCCCCCATGAACCACAAAACAGTGATTTCTGTTCTTCAACTCTAGCGAAAGGTGTAACGCTCTCCTTGTTTTTGTTGCTGGGGTGCCAGACCAGTTTTACTTGGTCAATTTTTAGTTCAGAGAGGTTAACAGGATGTATGCATCCTGTCAAATGTCAGTCGTACACCCTATCTTTATTAGAACAAACTCACAAAATAAATTTCCCCCAAAACAGAAATTGTTGCTTCACTCCGTTATTTTAAATGCACAAAAAGGAAACTTAAATACAAGGCGAATTATTCACAATTCCTAATATATCAACTTCAAGGTCAAAAAAGAAAAAGAACAGTTCATTCGTAATCGCCAATAACGAAAAATAAGGTCATTTGTTCATTGGTATTCATACAGTTTCACAACAGTTCATAAGTAGAAAATCATCAAACCCAGGAAAGTCAATGCAGCGATTCAGTTCATAAATAGAAAAGCATCAAACTCAGGAAAGTTCACGCAGCGATTCAGTTCATAAATAGAAAAGCATCAAACTCAGGAAAGTTCACGCAGCGATTCAGTTCATAAATAGAAAAGCATCAAACTCAGGAAAGTCAATGCAGCGATTCAAAACATTTTCATGTGTAGAAAAGCATCAAACCCGGGAAAGTCAAGTTCGTCTCCTGGGGAACGGTCCCATAATATCCACTCCCAACATCTCCCAGGGATGATGAGGGATCGTTTGCTCCAGTTTTCCAACCAGCCGGCGACTCTCAGGTTTGTAACGTTGACAAACTGTGCAATTTCTTAGGAATTCTTGAACATCCAAGTTAAGGTTGGGCCAGTAAGCTAGAGCTTGAATCCTTTTGCAGGTTTTATACCGTCCCAAGTGTCCAGCCAAAGGCTCTTCATGGAAAGCTTGAAGAATTGACTGATGTAGACTCTTTGGAACAATCACTTGATACAGAGTCTTATGAGGGCTCTGAACCACCCGATAAACTTTGTCTTCCAAGATTGTGAATTTGGTGGTCGCATTGATCACCATTTCACCTTTATCCAATATGCTCTCATAGTAGGAGCTTATCTCAGGATCCTCCCGTTGTGCCTTCCAAATTTGGTGATCTGAGAAAAGCATTTCCTGTAGTACAGGAGGGGCACTGGTACCAGCAACTAAGCATGTTGTGGAAAAGTCAGAAATTCCTACTGGAGCTCTGGACAAGGCATCAGGTACGGTGTTGTACTTTCCTTTTCGATATTCTACTGTGAAGTTGAATTCTTGGAGTCTTAGGGCCCAACGGATCAGACGGGTGTTTGGCTTGGTAGTCTTGAAAACCCAAACCAATGAAGAATGGTCAGAGACTACGGTAAAGAATTTTCCTTCCAAGTAGTACCTCCATTTTTCTAGAGCCCAAACGACTGCCAAGCATTCTTTCTCAGTAGTGCTGTAATTTCTCTCTGCTGAATTAAGGGTGCGACTTGCAAATGATATAACTTCCTCTGTGCCTAGCCGTGTTTGTTGTACTAAGATTGCCCCCAGTCCCACATCACTGACATCAGTATAAACAGCAAATGGCAGATGGAAGTTTGGGTGTCCCAGTATAGGAGGAGAGATCAGCAAGGCTTTTAAAGACTCGAAAGCAGATTGACACTTGTCAGTCCTTTTCTCTTCAGGGCATGCAGAGGTTCGGCTATTTGAATCTTTGTACTTCTTTGATGGTATGGGGGACTGGATAGTCTCGCACTGCTTTTGTTTTCTGCGGATCCACTCCAATTCCTTCTGAGGAAACAACATGTCCAAGAAATTTTAAGGATGTACTGAAAAAGGTGTTTTTTTTTCATGTTGATGGTAAGATTGGCTGTCCTCAGTTTATCTAGCACGTCCTGAATGTCCTGAAAATGCTGTGATACTGATGAGGAATAGACAATAATGTCATCCCAATACACTAGGCAGATTTTTCCAGTTAGTTCATATAACACTTTTTCCATAAGACGTTGGAAGGTGGAAGAAGCATTTTTGAGTCCAAAAGGCATAACTTTGAACTGAAATAACCCATGTTTGCAGATAAATGCTGTTTTCTCCTGGCTTTCAACATCCATCCTAACCTGCCAATATCCACTATTAAGGTCTATGGTGGAAAACACACAGGCTCCATTCAATGATTCCAAGATTTCCTGAATGGTGGGAAGGGGATAGGCATCAGTATGGGTGATGGTATTGACCTTACGATAGTCCACACAGAACCTTTAACCACCAGTCTTCTTTGGAATCAGGACCACCGGTGAAGCCCATGGTGAAGAGGATGGCTCAATGACGCCAGCGGAAAGCATTTCCTCTATTAGTTGTTTCTGAATAATGGATTTTGATGGAGATATACGATATGGTTTCTGTCTGATTGGTAATTCTTGAGAAAGATAGATTTTTTGAGTCAACACATCTGTTTGGCCCAGGTTGGAGGAGCATACATCTGCATTTAACTTAAGTTGATTGAACAGACTTTGTTGTCCCTCTAAATCCAGACATGCGTTTTGACATACTACTTGAAATGTGTCAGGAGAATCCGTCTTGCAAGGAGGAATAGCAGAGAAAAGAGCATTTGCAGAACCTTGATGATGAATAAGGAATAAGGAAATTGTGTTTTTCTCCAGTTTTAAACCAGTAGACTTTATTCTGTACATCCAGCTGCATCCCAAAACTAGGCTCAGACCTGGTGATGGTATTAACTGTAGGACCTTTGGGGGTAGAGTTTGCTGTAGTCTGGTGAGGAAAAGTAGACTGAGAAGAGGAATTGGGAGGATGTTTTTTTATGCTGGTTTCTTCCCTCTTGAGGGCATTGCGAAGGGGAATGTGATCCTTTACAACGCCAGCAGAAGTAATTTGCAACATTTTTGGAAGAATTTTGAGGTCCTGAACTTACAACATTGCATTTGGAAGTTTGTGAAGTTTCATTCTTAGATTGTTGAGAACCATGGGTTCGTTGTTCATGCAACTGTTGATTCACCCGGTCTTTTTCCAGTTGTTGACCCAGTCGAACCAGTCCATCCACAGTAGTTAAACCATTGCTGCGAAGCTGACTGGCCAAATGAGTATTGATGTTTTTTAAAATCATTTTGATGACCTCAACTTCCTCGATGTCAGGTTTCCAGCGCTTACAGAGAGCACGATATTCAAATGCAAAATCACGAATACTTTCTCCTTCCTGCTGAATACGCGTCCTCACTCTATCTGCCAGTTCGTCATTATAGTCCTCAGATAGGAAGGAGGTTAAAAATTTATGCTTAAATTCCCTCCAGGTAGAAGTCTCAAAACATACAACATCTCACCAATCTCTGGCGGTTCCATAAAGAACATTACGGAGTGTGGCCATTAACTCCTCATCCGAGAGTGAATAAACAGCCAAAAAGTCTTGACATTTTTCTAGAAACACAACAGGATCGGGATTATCCTCCACTCTCTCATAACACGGAAAATGAATTTTAACTGGGTTCAAACTCAGGGTCCTGTTTCTGATTTCACTGGAATTAACTGTGTCATCTTTGGTCACAACATCTTGTGGGGTAGAACGAAAGTGTTGCCGTTTGGGAGTCTTGTCAGATGTCTCCAATCCCGGAGCCGGGGATAAGTCACTTTGAATGGAAGCCATTGGGGTGGAGGTAGATGTTGATTTCAAGCTTTCTACATTCAAACTCACCGAATCCAGGCTCTGGATACATTTATGAAGACTTTGTAGGAATGGACTGTTAGGGCCAGTGTCTTCAATCAAAGTGGTCAGTTGTTGATTAGTTTGGTTAAAACATTGTTGAATGGACTCTAAGGAATCCATTATAGGGGATAAGACGTGATTTAGATCCTTCAAGACTTCAGAGTGATGGTGCTTGAGTCTCCAGTTCAGTAAGTGAGTGACCTCTCTGAGGATGTAGTCACATTGTTGCTCCATGCAGTTTTTCAGTTCAGACCCTTGCTGTGACGAAACATTGTTCAGATGTTCATTTACGTCCGCCACTGTTTGGTGAAAATCTATGGTTTGTTTCCTGATCAACTCCTCAAGCGAGTCATTGTCCAAAGGATTCTTAGTCGCTGCAGGTTCAGATGATGCACTTCCCCATGTTCCTGGAAATTGTATTGGTGATAATGGCAGTGGGGGTAAGGTTTTATTCACTCCAGTTAGCTCCATATCCAGTAGAGTATACTCAGTATGGGTGGGACTTTTAGATACAGGCCCATTGATGGAAGCATGACCAAGTTTTTCCAAGAAAGCCAGATCCAAGATCAAATCTTCAGATTTTTCCTGATTTGTATCCTTTCCATCCATACTGGCTGAATTTGCTCTTATGACTGGTGTTGCAGAGGGTTCGTCGATTTCATGTGTATTATTTAGGTTAGTATCCATTTTGATTCAATGCAGAACTCAAAATTAGGGTGAATTACAATTATGAGTAAATGTTCTCTTCAGGTCCCATCTGGGGTGCCATTTTTTGTAAAGCTCTCCTCGTTTTTGTTGCTGGGGTGCCAGACCAGTTTTACTTGGTCAATTTTTAGTTCAGAGAGGTTAACAGGATGTATGCATCCTGTCAAATGTCAGTCATACACCCTATCTTTATTAGAACAAACTCACAAAATAAATTTCCCCCAAAACAGAAATTGTTGCTTCACTCCGTTATTTTAAATGCACAAAAAGGAAACTTAAATACAAGGCGAATTATTCACAATTCCTAATATATCAACTTCAAGGTCAAAAAAGAAAAAGAACAGTTCATTCGTAATCGCCAATAACGAAAAATAAGGTCATTTTTTCATTGGATTCATACAGTTTCACAACAGTTCATAAGTAGAAAATCATCAAACCCAGGAAAGTCAATGCAGCGATTCAGTTCATAAATAGAAAAGCATCAAACTCAGGAAAGTTCACGCAGCGATTCAGTTCATAAATAGAAAAGCATCAAACTCAGGAAAGTTCACGCAGCGATTCAGTTCATAAATAGAAAAGCATCAAACTCAGGAAAGTCAAGTTCGTCACGTCAAAAAAAAAAAGAGGGGGGTCATGGACGGAATGAGACTCACGGTTCCTCGTTCCCCACAAACACAGCAATGAAAGCTTTCCTTCATGCAACTTTCATGTTGAATTCCCGCCTCCGAATCGGTAACATTTTCCAGCCACCCGTTAGGTTCAGTCCTCGTGATATTCCACTCGTGACGCCTATACTTTATTCTACTAAGAAAAAGAATACCGGGTAAACGCTGTCTTCTTTCCCAATCTCTCTCTGCAACGCTGACTCTCTCTCTGCCTGTCTTCTTTCACTGCCGCTTTTCTGGTTAAGCCCTCTTCTTCGTTGTTCCGGTTTGCTTCCTAGCTCCTTAGCGCCACCTCCAGACCCGGATGAATTACTCGCACCATTGAACTCCAAATTGAAAAATATTACGATCTCTAAAGAAAATTATAATTATATAATATTTTATGGATCGTTACAAAGGTACTACTTACTACTACTGTTTATCTACTAGTCTCTCTATGAAAATAATTGTCTATAAAATGGTTTCCATAATGGCCACAAGTTAGTGTAAGAATAGAATCAGTGTGTCCCTGTGAGCATAATATCCCAGACAGACATGGTGTGCTTCACGCTCTGTCACTTTCAAGGGCACCCAGACAGATGTTTCTCAGGGTTCTAGTCAGATGCAGGGCAGCTTGGGAGTTTGAATAATGATGCTGGTGGACATTTAGTCGTTTATTCCATCATTAAATTATTATCAAAAGATTATTATATCAAAACTAATAATAGATTGGGAGACAAAAATCAAACGATTTGTAACAAAGGGTCAGTTAAACATAATACGTGCTCTGAGAAGACGTTCTAGCCGATTCAGTTGTAATTAAGAGATTTGGAGGAGCAGATTTAAACATGAAAAAGAAGAGTTTTAATTGTTTTTTTTTAAGTTGTGAGTCTACTTTTCTGAATTAAATATGGAAGAGAATTCCACCAGCCAGGAACACTGAACTGGATGCAATCTTCTGGTGATGGATGTAGAGCTGTAGGAGCTTGTAAAGGTAGAGAGGAGCTGATCCTGTGACTGTTTTATCTTAACAGGGCTACAATGGGCAACCAGTGGAGAGAGATGAAGAGAGGGCTCTTCTGGGTTTCATTAATACCAGGCTATCAAATTAGCTATCAGAGATTGGAAAACCAGTAGCCTGGCACTTTGTAGAACAATACTTGGTTATTATTACGGGGTAAGTTGAGCTCTGCTGGACAGCTCAGGGGAACCAGAAGGAGTGCGCCCCTGAAGTGGAATAGCTTTGAGACCTGAAGAGGGCTTCCCACAAGCACAGAAACGTTCTGCCGGCTGTAAAAGGGGGCAGAATCAAACAGACCGTGTTCTCTACCCAGGTAGGGGAGGGAACGGAAACAGGGTAATACAAACACACCTAGTAAGGTGCTTTGTATAGAATACACAGAATGGGCCACCCAAGTCCGCAAGTCCGGCCCGAGTTCTGTAAGGATCAGGCCCAACGGCAAAACCTTACTACAGAACCTAGCAGAGCTGACTCCGATCACCGATCTACCAAGTGGGAGAGGTGCAAAAAGGTTCCTTCCCGCAGGACTAGGAACCTGTAGGCGCAGCACATCCTTGATTCAGGGGTCCTAGTGGTGCTTAGGCTCCGGACCAGAGCCCTCATCTGTGTTGGAGTTGGTGATGAGGGAACGGATGTTCAAGAAACCCATAGGGATAAGCATCCATGGGTATTACCCCCAACTGTGCCTACGGGTTACTGCCACCACTCAGCAGCGCAGAAGGCACAGTGCCTAAGTCAAGGCAGTTATGATGAAGCCTAATAAAGTTTTGAGGTGTTGACCAGCCTGCAGCTCGACATGTCAGCGAGTTGGACACCCTTAGCCAGTGCCCACGAGGTGGCGATGCCGCTGGTGGAATGGGCCCTCAGCTTCTCTAGAGGGCAGGGTACACAACTCGGCTGGTAAGCTAGCTGGATAGCCTCCACAATCCAATGTGCTTATCCACTGCCTGGACACAGCATACCCCTTGGGCTGGCCACTGTAGCATACGAGGAGCTGCTGAGAGTTATGGAACTCCCGGGTTCTGTCCAGGTAGAGCCGGACAGGACACGTCCTAGTATCTTCCTGCTGGGAAGAGCATTACTCGACGAACCGACCCCACTTGCCAGTGTAGCTCAACCTCGTGGAGGGGGGTAATGCATGCTCCAGAGTCCTTAATACTGCGGGCGGTAGAGGCTGGGGGTCCACCGAGGCTGGATATGCCATACGCCCACCGAGCATAGTGGTACCGCGCTTGTTACGGCACGGAACGATGAGCTCGTCCAGACCCTCCGTCTGCTTCCTGATTGTGGAGATCTTCAACGCAAAGTCACCCACAGCGACGCTAAAGAGGCCATCTGGGCAAACAGGCGCGTTGAGGAACCTGTTTCGGTCCCCTGTGAGCATCGACGCCTCTTCCAGACACAGATGGCGTTCCTGGACCACAAGCTTGGACATCGTGCGGCCGATACTCTGAGCTGCGGATTTTGTCGCCCAGAGGGCGAGATCCGTAGCAGAGCGCAAGTCTTGCAAAGACTCGATGCCACCACCACTCTGGTGCATGTCACGGAGGACTTTGGCCTGGTAGACCTGAAAAGTTGCCATAGCAGAGATTGCTGAGGAGATTGCATCAGCTAAATGCTATTTTTAACCTAAAGAATAACAGAGATCTCGACCATAGCAAACAATAGAGAGTAGGACAAACAGCATCAAAATTTAGTATAAGTTCATGTCTGCAATCAAAAAGGATAAACCGGATTAAATTAGGTGAGTAACAAGGCAGATTGGAAACCAGATTGAGAAACTGTTGAGTAGCAAAAGGCTAATAAGTGCAGGAGACAGAGCATGTGCAGTAAACAGGACAAAATAACAGGAACAGGAAGTACTGCTACCCAAAACATAAGCAGACCTTTTTATAAACCGTTTATGTGACTGGCGAAACCTTGGGTGTCGTCCACTCGGATATCATTGTTGAAGCATTCCGGAATTTTCTGCTTACTGTCTGTTTGCTTGTCATTGTCACTCTTAAGTTTCTTCTAATTTATGATTAACTGCAGCCAATAAAAGAGCAACATCCAGTGTAATGTAAGTTGCGGAAAAGATATAAAGGCATAGACAACAATATAAACAATGGATTCATTTCAAAAGGGCTTCTTTTTGGTGTATTTGGAACCAATAAATGAATTAAAAACTTGGGTGCTAACATTGTTGATAATAATCCCTGTCTTCCGTTTCATTCTGGCACATGTGACCTTGTGCTGTTTTCAAATCTTTCTCGCAAGTGTTTGTTTGTGAGACGTAGTTTGAGAACATGAACATCCCCAAGTTTTATGCGATTCTCTCAGAAGAATCCTCTTTCGTGTGAACGTGTAAAAATCTTCTGTCATTGATCTCTCGTGCCGAGTGAATTCAGCAAGGACTGGATGCTGCTCCAGAGCAACCTGCAGTCTGAAGGGACAGGGATTTGCTTCTTCTGCTTCTCCCCCTCTCTTCGTTTTGTTCTTGAGCACCGCCTACCACTGCCTTTCTCAGCTGAAGACATGTGACCAAACCTGCCAAGCGAGTTGACGCACTGCATGAAAAAAAAGACGCATTGATGCATTTTTTGATGTGTTTTTCTCGCTAGTGTGTAAGGTCACATTAGCGCATGTGTATTTAAGATTAAAGATCCATCACTTGCAGCCCCTGCATGCAGCTGATACATAGGTGTGTAAAGGCCTTATGACTAGAGCTTAGATGGCTGCTAAAAACAACGCTGAAAGTTATACAAACTCAAGTGACGTGTTCATCTTTTTGAGCACAAATCCGAGTGTCCATGCGGTGCATGAGTGAATTTCTGCTCAGGTTTTTTGAACTCTGGCAAGGACAAGGATTATCACCCACGCTCACAGGGCTTTCTCTCTCCGCCTTTCATTTTATATCTCTCTCCCCTTCTATCTCCACTAAGCCTTTCCCTCCGGCTTCTGCAGTGCGCTGTTATTCTCTTGTCCACTCTGCAGAATTGTTCTTGTGTTCTCTATTCTGTCTTGGTATCCTCTGACTAAATGGATATTCTCCCTGGTATCTCATACACATACAGTGCTAATGGAATGGGAAGGCAGTCGTACTTTTCCAACAATATTTGTAAGTTGTGAATATTTTCCTGTACCTGTATAAGCTCAGATGGTTTTAAATTATAATTCTTTTAGGGAAAAAAAGGTTAAACTGCTGTGTAGCTTTGCTGGTGTTCAGTCTGGAAGATATACTTTCTGCTGATTTTAGAAGGATGTTGGAGATGGGACATGCACCAGCTTGGTTCTGTGCCTATGCTGAGCTCTGGGTTTTAGATTTCTGCTGAGCTGAAGACAGATGCTCTCTGGCTGTTAATGGATGATCGCAGTGTCACGAATCAGCAAATTAAGCTAACTTTAGCTGGCTTCCATAGCATCAATACTATGGAATCAATACTAACACTTGCACATGATTATTTTTCGACGATTGTCTTGTGGAACATAAGCAATATTAAGTGTGATTGTAGGTTAAAGAGCTAGTGGTTCTAGTCTTCCCCATTAACAGGCTAAAATAGTCTTTCATTCTTAATAATATGCATTTATATTTGCCATATTTCCAAGTTACTCTCTAACAATTTTTTAAAAGACCAATAAAGTGACTGTTTTGTTTTGATTGGTCTATAGCACGTGTCAAACTCAAGGCCCGCGGCCCAGATGTGGCCCGCCATGTAATCTAATGTGGCCCGCGAGAGCTTAAAAGTTTTGAGTGTCTAAAAAAAAAAAACTACATTTCCCACAATGTTTTTGGCTACGGTAGCCGCAACGTCTTTCCGCATCCATACTCACGAGTGAAAACTGCAGAGCTGCCAACTCACACACTGAACGTAAGATTCTCGCATTTGAGTGATCTCTCACGCCACACCTCCGATTTCTCATGCTAAAATAAATTTAAAGATGCAAATGGGCACAGCTAATAGTTTATCTGTGATCTGTTTCTTGAGCCTGATGATAAAAGATGATGATCGATATGCATCGTCTTCAGTCTGTGAGGGTTTTTTTTTTTTGCTAAACAAATTACAAAATTGCTTTTTTTCTTTATTCACTTGGACAGTTTGATCCTTCATTAATGGAGTTATGTGGGTTTTCATAAGCTGACACAAACCAAAAGGATTTATATTAGAACAACAAGCATACAATTGTTTCAATGCGACTGAATTGTCACTTGAATAAGTTATAAATAATGAGTTTTTTAACATTAAGGAGTAGTTACATTTAATGTACATTACATTCAAATACATTGTTTTACATTTATAAGTTACATCTGGCCCTTTGAGGACAGCGATTATGCTAATGTGGCCCTCTGTGAAAATGAGTTTGACACCCCTGGTCTATAGTGTGCGGTGTGTTTCAGAAAGGAACCCCATCAGGATTCCATTGCAACAGTTCATTTATTTGCTAGTGATTTTACTGGTAAAGTTCACATGGCTACTGGAATCTACTGGTGTTTTCATTTTCATTGGTTTTGTGTCTCTCTGCACATCTCTCTCAACAACTCTTTTTTTAATGGCAATAACTAGATACACTGAATATTTTCACACTGAAAACTTCTACAACTGTAGATGCCTACCGGTCTGTCATAGTTTCATTTAATGTCTTGTTGCAGTCACTTGGACACAACAAAAAAAATTATCAGTTTTTTGGTGTCCTCATTGAGGCTTGTTTAAATTTCTTTATTGTTGATTTATACCGTGATTGAATGTAAAGTTCTGTTGAATGCAGTAATCCATGCTCTTGTTATTATCTCTTTAAACATCTGGGGCAACTCACTGTGCCCTATATAAGCACATGGTGAGCAACTTTGCCCTCTCTCTCTCTCTCTCTCTCACACACACACACACACACACACGCACACACACACACACACACACACACACACACACAGATTGTATTGATTAAAGGATTTAACTTAAAATGCTGTGAAAGACAAGCAATTGATTCACCTTGTTCAAATTATTATGCAAATATTATGCATTTCTGTGTCAAAAAGATAAAGTATTTAATTTATCATTTAAACTCATTGATGGCATTGTGTCGTAGGGCTGTATTGATCACTGAAAACCATGTCGGACCCCTGTGACAATTAAATATTCAGATGAGACCAATCAAAAGATGAACAACTAAAAGTGTCTGTCCCACATTAAGAAGAAAAAGGATCTTTTTGTTGCTTAAAAGTGTGAAAAAGTATCCCTTGGACGAGGTATGAAAACATTAGATATTTCACAAAACGTGATCATTGTGTGATCATAGCATTATTAAAAGATTTAACCTTAAAGATAAACCTTTAATTCGGCCACCTCTAACCAATGCTCACAAGCAGATCGGCTGATGGTTCAGATCAGGGGTGCTCATTACGTCGATCCAGGTGCTACTGGTCGATCGCAGCGTGAAATTGAAACAATATCAGCCGATCATCCATCCTGTCACTTGACAAAAACAAAAAAAACAACATTTCCCACAATGCCTACGGTAGCCGCAACAGTATTTCAGCATCCCTACTCACGAGTGAAACTGTAGAGCTGCCAACTCTTACACATTGAACGTAAGACTCACGCATTTGAGTGATCTCTCACGCCACACCTCCGATTTCTTGCACTAAAATAAATTTCAAAATGCGAAATGGGCGGAGCTAATAGTTTATCAGTGATCTGTTTCTTGAGCCTGATGATAAAAGATGAAGATTGATATGCATCGTCTTCAGTCTGTGAGGGGTTTTTTTTCGGTAAACAAATTACAAAAATGCTATTTTTCTTTATTCACTTTGACAGTTCAATCCTTCTTTAATATAGTTATGTGGGTTTTCATAAGCTGACAAAAGGATTTATATTCGAACAACAAGCATACAATTGTTTCTATGCAACTGAATTGTCACTTGAATAAGTTATAAATAATGAGTTATTTAACATTAAGGAGTAGTTACATTTATTTTACATTACATTCGATTACATTATTTTACATTTATAAGTTACATCTGGCCCTTTGAGGACAGCCATTATTATGTGGCCCACAGTGAAAATGAGTTTGAAGTAAATCATGAAGTCCTACATGTAAATCATTAAGTCCAAATACTGTTCCACAATGACTGATGAACCTTTGGAAGTGTGCTTGAGGCTGGCTGTCAGCAGCTACTGTTCGGACTATGCATCCCTGGCTGATTCAATTCAGTGCAAGTCATCAAATTAACCTCAGGTTATTACAAAAAAATGAAAATAGTTAATTATTATGTGTGTTTTGTCAATTCTCAATAAAGTTGAAAATAATTGTTTGTTAATTGATGTTTTACATTTTTGTAGCTGGTAGATCACTTTGACGGTCATTTTCATAGTAGCTCGCAAGCTGAAAAAGTGTGAGCACCCCTGGTCCTGATGAATGGAGTAATGGATGGTTGGTGGACAGCCACCCTGTTCCAACAATGTTTTGGCTGGAATCATAGGAAGAGAGCCTTTATAAAGAAAGTATAGTTTCTGACTCACCACTTCCTTGATCTGGTACAGAAGGAAGAAATATGTAGGTTCCTTCCAGAAGAACTAGAAGGAAGAACGTCTAGGTTACTTGTGTAGCCCCATGTTAACTGAATAGGGAACGGAGACGTTAGTCGGGAGAAGACAGACTGAATGGGATCGGATCCCTATGGGAGAGACGAACCGAACTCTATAATTGATTGACTCTGCGAATTGGCGCAGGTGATTGATTAGCAATCAGCCGGGTATAAAGCCGAGCGTGACCTACGCTCACTATGGGATTTTTTGAGAAGCCGAACCCACTTACCTCTCTGCACCTCAGATTCTCGACTTCCAGGGCATGGCAAAAGGGTAACGTCTCTGTTCCCTATTCAGTGAACATAGGGTTACACAAGTAGCCTAGACGTTCCCTTTCAGTCGGTCCCGGAGACGTTAGTCGGGAGATGACCGACTGAATGGGAGCCTCTATAAAGCGCCATGCGCAAAGTCCACCAAACAGGATGGCACTAAATTGAATCAAGGTTAGCTGCTAAGGCCGTAGTCACGTGAATGGGAACTCCTTCTACCCCTGCCCGAAACTATCATTGACGGGGAAGTCGTTCAACACTGAAAGCGTTAGCTGTCCTCAGTTGAGGCAAAAAATTGAGGCGTTACTAATGTACTGCTTCAGTGACGGAGAGTACTGCAAGGTTATCCCTGCTCAGTTCCCTGAGGGAGACTGCCACCACTCAGGACCACAGGGGGAATGGAACCAACAGGGGGTATAGAACCTGATGAAGTGTTGGGTGTAGACCAGCCTGCAGCTCGACATATGTCAGCGAGTGAGGCTCCTCTAGCCTCGAGTGGAGTGAGCCCTCAGATGGAGAGGGCAGGGCAACTCACATGCCTGGTAAGCAAGGTGGATGGCCTCCACTATCCAGTGGACTAGCTGTTGCTTGGAGGCTGCGGAACCCCAACGCTGGCCTCCAAAACATACGAAGAGCTGTTGGGAGCTACGGAGCTCCTGGGTTCTGTCCAGGTAGACCCGGAGGGCTCTGACTGGGCATAGCAAACCCTGGGATGGATCTGCCTCCTCCCAGGGCAGAGCTTGCAGGGTCACTACCTGGTCCCGCTAGACCTTGAGGGATGAAGGAGACAGCCCCTGATTGAACCTCTCCTGGAAGAAGGTCAGCACGACTCTGATGGGGCACGTCCTGGGGTCTTTCTGGTGAGAAGAGCACCATTCGACGAACCGACCCCACTTACCAGTTTAGCATGCTCAAGTAGAGGGGCTAACACGTGGTCTAAGGCTATCACCACGGAAGGGGACCACAGAGGGGCACCACGGAGTGGTCGCATATGCAGGAGCCGAGCAGAATGACTGAGGCTGCGGCTGCCATATGCCCCAGGAGCCTCTGAAGTAACTTCAGTTTGACCACTTGTTGACAAGACACCATTGACAAGGCGGCCAGCAAGGCCCGGGCAGGGTCTACCGATAAGTGTGCCCGTATGCTCTCGGAGTTCAGCTCCATCCTGAGAAAAAAGATAACTCTCACCGGGGTGAGGTGGCTCTTTTCTCAGTTGACCTTCAGACCCAAATGGTTTTCAGTCCATGAGCACCTTGCCCAGGTGTCGGATCAACTGGTCCCTGGACGTGGCTAACAACAGCCAAACTTCGAGTTAGTCCAGGATCTGAATAATGAACAGGCTATGTCAAAGGATCAGAGGTGCCGCGGTATGGTGGCTGGCTAACTGGGCTAGCAGAAGACTACACCGAAATGCCGAGGTAAGCAACCTACTAACCACTTTAGCGCGTCAAAGTTGTGGAGAAAGAGAGTTATACTCAGTTCGCTCCGAAGGAAAAATCGCATAGTGAGCATATGTCACGCCCGGCTTTATGCCTGGCTGATTGCTAATCAATCACCTACGCCTGCAAATCAATTTGCACGTTATAGAGTTCGGTTTGTCTCTCCCATAGGGATCCGCTCCTATTCAGTCGGCCTTCTCCCGACTAACGTCTTCGGGACGACTGAAAGGGAACTTTATATGTGACAATGTTGCAAGGACTCCTCAGCATAAATGGCTGTTATGGGGATAGAAGGAGATAATGATGTGGCCTTCATCATCCCCTGTCCTCAATCCTAGTGAGAACCAAGCTAAAAATCTCTGAGGGTGGGAGGTAGTTTACGTCCAAACAGCGGCTCTAGAGGCTTTACTAATATCTTGCAAGCAAAACTTGACAGAGAAGTCAGACTAGAGAAATTGAAATGTAGTGTTAGCTGATAAAATGTTTATCAAGTTAAAATGTTGTTTCATTAAAAAGTTTGATTAAAATGGTTTTGATTTCAAATGATACTTCAGTCTTTACATCATTTGTTTCAAGAGTTTGGAAACTTGCGTGTAAATAATTTGAACAGTGCATTTAAAGTTTTTATTTTGAGGAATATTTTTATAATTAGGTTTGTTCAATAAAACGTGAAGGGTGCTCTTAATAGTTGTTGACACAAGAATTGTGCTGAATTATTTAGGTAAATGAGAAAAAAAAGGCTGCGATGAACTGACGACCTGTCCAGGGTGTACCCCTGCCTCTCGACCAATGTGCGCTGGAGGCACCGGCAGATATACGTTCTTCCATTTTATGTACCCATTTGAATGCTGTTGGCAGCATCTCACATTGGCTGAAATACCAGGTCTTCGGTCCATGGCGGTATTTCATTGTCTTGTCTTGCACTCAAGCATTTACAGTCTTCAGCTCAATTGAAGCTTGTTTTGGACCACAGTTCATGCAAATCCCATTAAGTTGACTGAGAACTAATGATTCTACCAGCAGTAGCGCTAACCACTGAGCCACAGTGCTGCCCCAGCACATAATAGTTTATTACCAAACAAAGGGGACATGGTTATTTACATATGCTGAATTCAAACTAGTTTGCTGAATATTACATTAGTCCACAGTCAAGCCAAGTCAATGTTTCTTTGCCAAATTGCACTAGAATATTCAGTGTCAATAAATATTACATAAAAAACATTCAAAATTAAAATCTGTTCAAAAAGTTTTAAGCTAATTAAAAGAACCTTGAACTTATAAACACAAAAAAAATGCTTTACTTTTGCATATTAAACATTGGTGGAGGTAAATGACTGGAAAAATGGCTCCTTCAGTTTTGGAATTTGCTTTCTACCTTCTCCAACTTAATTACTGAGGGAAGAAAAATCAACCACATAGTCAATGCTACAACCCTGAAATCTGCTTCTAGGATGGATTATCAGAATAATATGCTCGCTCAGTGCCAGACTTTATTTATTAGTCAAGAGAACATTATTGAGCTCATCTGTGCATTTATCAATGCTATAGTTTGAACTGCTGTGGTGTCTCGAGATACGAAATTACTCTGCAAGTTTTATGTTACTTATTATCACTGCAATGGCTCTCAGAAATAACAGTATAAGTTGATTAAAAAATGGAAAACCAGAGAAAAATCAAATAACGTTTCCTAACTCCTTAAATCTACACATTATTAATGTATTAAATGGTAATAAAACTGAATAAAATAAATACAAAATAATATCTGAAACCTTACATTGTGAGTGAGGCAATGTGGCGAAGTGTTAGAGGAGGTAGAACGGATGCCAGAACACATTACGGAACTACGTAAGAGAGTTAACTTTCTCAAGATATTCCACGGATTACGAACATGAAACCAAGTGCATGTGTAGACAGTACCAAAAGCGTGTGTGAAGGGATGGAGAGAGCTCTTCTGAGAAGGCTTCACAGGGTTTCTCCTCTAACTTGCTCTACAAAACAGGACATTCCAGTACATAAATGTTATTTCTTTTAAGACACCAACTTTTGCTATAGTACATTATTGGTAATCAATACATAATGTTTCACGTAGTATAAAATTAATATAAATAAGATAATGATCAATGTTTTATCACCTTTTACCATTGTCTGTCAATGGGCGAGTGGAAAGCCAGGACTCAACGTCAGACAAGCAGAAAAGAGAGCAGAACTGTTTGTGTTTTTTGTATATTGGCCTTTTTTTTGTATCTTGACGCGAAAAATTTCCGAGAGCAGAGATGGAGAAGTCTTCTGAAAATTATTTTTCCTTCTTACTCAGACAGACCATGCAGTGAGACAGAGCAGAAAATATGTCTTCTTTAATTTCTGACAATAATCCACTAATATGAATATAAATTACTACAAAAGCACTGTGATTTGTGTTTGACAGACACTCAGGTCTCCGGCTGTAAGAAACTGGACAGTGTGAGAGATGTGAATGCTGTTTCCCAAAGAGCACATCAGGGATCCCACAAAACCTCAATGCAGCCTTCAACAAGCCGCTGTAAGTCCGTTCTATCACCTCTTGATCATATATTCTTAGGTTAAAGGCATGAACAAACATTATGCCAGTGTACAAAAATCATTAACCTACTGCATTAGTGGTGGAGCTCAGTGAATTCCAGCATGGTCTTCTGTCAGGTTTACTGAAAAAATTATACACTGCAAAATACAATTATGACTCCAACAGAAACTGGACTGACAGATGATTCAAATTATAAACCAACAAAATAAAACTAAAATAAAGCAAAAATAAATAGGGGGGGGGGTCATTTAGGGCCCCATGGAACTGCAATGTAACTCTGCAAGCCCTATGGTGGACTGTCTAAGATTCTCAGACTTAAGGCACATCCCATGTTCAGGTCAGGCAGAAGAAAGGATCGGGAAGGCTGCAGTGGATCTAGAGTAAGTGAGGTTCAAGATGTAGACAAGGTGAAGGAGGAAGACACATTTAGATGCATTTTCATGGTTCAAAGGAACCATGACGTATTTGGCTAGAAGAGGGGAAAAGAGATCAGAGTCTGTACCATTTTCACCCTCATGTGAGGGTAGTGCGGGCAGACTCTCAGTGATCCACTGCATAAGCGCCTCCACCTACTGTGGTTTGCTTCTGTGCCTCGTTCCCTCTTCGCCATAGACAAGGACATGCCTGTGATTATAACAAATGCAGTCTAACAGGATTTTTTGAGTTGATGTAAAGGAAAATAAGACAAAAAAGAGCAAATCTGCAAACATGTAGTTCACCCCCAAATTTTTCACTTTGTAATGAAAAAGTTTGTTTTAGAATGTAAGGATGTTTTTCTTCTTAACGTTTTAGATAAAGTGATTCCAGAAAGTCCAAGCAGGTCACGAGAGTCTTCCAGAGATTTTTCTCACCGAGCAGCTGGGCAGAGGAAAGAAACAGACAGAAGTTACCACAGATCTGACTCTTATCAACGCAGAGGTATGTACATGCTTAGCATTAGTGCAACAGGATTTTAATAATAATAAAATATATACGGTTATTTTCAGTTTGTGTTCTTTACTTTAGTAATTATGTCTTCCGTTGTAAAAAAAAGTGTTATGGATGCTACATGGGCCAAACCCAGTTTGTAATATGAAACTATTTCATTCCATAGTGCTTTGATACTTTCTTAATTTTCTTTTAATATTTTCTTAATATATATCAAATGTAAATGATTTCGTTAGCATTTAAATTTTTTTCCAAAAGTATGAAAATATTAACAAAGCACAATAACCAAAGGGACTTAACCTTGCTCTGACAGACCGCTTCTGAGAGTGCGGAATAATTTAATTACTGTCTAACCTTCAGTATAACCCCAAACCATCTGTCCTATTGAACAGATTGCAGACTGGTCCAGGCGACTATATTCAAATGCAGCTTTTTAGATATAAATAGTTGTATGCATTTAGGTAAGTATACTTGCTTCTTTGTAGAAACTGTTTTTAAGTAAGATTTTGTTAAATTTACTCGCTTTCTGGAATTTGATTTTAGATGTACATTTCTTTTAATAAAGGGGAATATTATTTTTAACAGTGTGTGTACACAAACACTAATCAGTGTTTCCTCCATGGTTTTATTGGCAGTCATCACAAATCTTTAAACCTTTAATACCCTCTCAAATAAGCTGTTTTCAGGCTGCATTATTTGATGCATTTAGCATTCCACTCATATGACACATGACAGAGACTACAACATAGCACGACCCTCCCAAGGGTCAGGATCCACGATTGTTAAATTTGATGTTTTTCTGAACATTTTAGTGCAGTTTACTATCTCTGTGCCTTGCGCGTACAGTCATACGCAATAACAGAAACCTCAACAATTTTATAAAGCATGAGGTAAAAGCTTCAGCATGAGGAGAAGAGCTGGGATCAGCAGGAGCCCAGGATCTTTTAAATGTTGTATGTAATAAAACATAAAGAACCATTTCATCCAAATGATTCTGATGAAAAAGGTTACACTCCCCAGTTCCTGATAATTTGTATTTCCTGATATTTTTGTATTAAAATCAATGGAATCCTGAAGTCTCTTCTCTGTTGGTAAAGCAGCCCATTCTTCGTGGCAAAAAGAATCTTGTAAATTCTTGGGCTGTTTTGTATGAACTGCATGTTTGAGTTCTACCCAGAGTGCTTCAATGAGGTTGAGGTCAGGAGACTGGGAGAGCATATTGTGATAAAGTTCATTATTTTTTGTAATGTACTGATAAACATTAGACTTTTACATATTTTAGACACAACTGAAGTAGTTCAAGCCTTTTATTGTTTTAATATTGATGATTTTGGCATACAGCTCATGAAAACCAGAAATCTAAACACATTACCATATTTTATCCAACCAATAAAAGAAAAGTGTTTTTAATACAAAAAAGTCAACCTTCAAATAATTATGTTCAGTTATGCCTCCCAATACTTGGTTGGGAATCCTTTTGCAGAAATGACTGCTTCAATGCGGCGTGGCATGGAGGCAATCAGCCCGTGGCACTGCTGAGGTATTACGGAGGACCAGGATGCTTCGAAAGCAGCCTTAAGCTCATCCAGAGTTTTGGGTCTTGCGTCTATCAACTTTCTCTTCACGAAATCCCACAGATTCTCTATGGGGTTCAGGTCAGGAGATTTGGCAGGCCAATTGAGCACCAGTAATACCATGGTCAGTAAACCATTTACCAGTGGTTTTGGCATTTCCCTCTCCCCAGTCTTCCTCCAGACTCTGGCACCTTGATTTCCCGAAAGACATGCAAAATTAGCTTTCATCCGAAAAAGTACTTTGGACCACTGAGCAACAGTCCAGTGCTGCTTCTCTGTAGCCCAGGTCAGGCGTTTCTGCTGCTGTTTCTGGTTAAAAAGTGGCTTGACCTGGGGAATGCGCTACCTGTTGCCCATCTCCTTCCGCAGGTCCCCCAATGTCTGGAATCGATCCTTCTCCACATGTCTAAATGAATCTAAAATATATGAAAGTCTAATGTTCATCAGTACATTACAGAAAATAATGAACTTTATCACAATATGCTAATTTTTTTTGAATGACCTGTATTTTATTAGCAAAATAGCCAGGTAGATTGTTTGGTTCCAATGGAGGAGCCAGTGGCATTATACAAAGTTCACCATGTTTTATAAACCAAGCCCCATCTTTCCATGACTTTCCTTAGCTGAGATGTCATAATGGTTGCCAGGGTAAAGTCAGGTTGCTATGGAGGGGTCAGTAAGATGTTAATTACAATCATGTTCCCCACGTCACTATAAGTTATATAAACAATCCCCCATGTCTTTATCATTTACCAAAGCTGAGATCACTTGGTGTAGTCTGACTACTAATGAAAATGATCTGGTTTGTTTTTGTTTAGATTTGACGTATCCTCCTCGCTCCTCTTCTCCATCAGAAAACAGGTTCCAGCGAACACTCCCTTCACGTGCCTCCCGAACAGAACAATCTATATCTCATACCCGGTCATACGGGCAGGAGCAGTCACCCCGCTCAAACAAGCCAGCAGCCGTTGTAGCCAGTCGCCGTGCTGACACTTCCCCAGTTTGCCAGCGGGCATCATCAAATCAATCTGAGCCTGGAAAAGCCAAGCTCTCCTGGAGGCCAGTTCGTGAGGTCCTGAATGTGGACAGTGTGCTGAGTGAACTGGAGCGTCGCCAGCAGCACCAGCAGCAGCAGCAACATCATTCAAG
Source organism: Danionella cerebrum (assembly GCA_007224835.1). Taxonomy (NCBI): domain Eukaryota; kingdom Metazoa; phylum Chordata; class Actinopteri; order Cypriniformes; family Danionidae; genus Danionella; species Danionella cerebrum. The sequence goes on along the minus strand of SRMA01024853.1, from coordinate 37,255 downwards.
CCCACGATGCGTCCGCCGATTTTGCCATGACAGAGCACTGATGAAGGACAAACAGAAAGGGCTGATGACTATATATGAAGATGACTCACGCCTAGAAACCGAAAGTCAAAGCTCCATAGACTCTCAGCAGCACACAATGGTGGCCAGGTCTAAAGGTGGAGCAAATGTAGCCCCGCGGAGTGAAAACTGGATGATCCAAAGGACAGAGTCGGGGTACGAGAGCAGTGATAGGCTGAGCAGTGGATCTACCAACCCAGACTCTCCAGTGGTAGAAAACCTCACAGGCAAAGAACTGAGACTCAGTCAGGACGCACAGCATCTCAGGTACACCTCAACTCAGACAAAAATACGGCTTATACACAATAGTAGACATTTAGAAATTTATATCTATTCTGGGATTTTATTTTCTCAGGAATCAAGGCCATAATAATCAAGCTGATGCAAAAATGGATACAGTACGCTCTCCACTGTACCATAGTGAGTATACACCAAATAATATGAATAATATTCACTACATTTGCCAGTTACCATGGTGAACAACAGCAAGAGTCTCAGTTAACACAGTTTATGACATGGAGTGTTACCCTTCTGGAAGTACCATTAGAAGATGCGGACACTGTGGTCATAAAGGGATGGACATGGTCGGCAACAATACTCAGGGAGGCTGTGGCATCGACTTAATGTTTAATTGGTATCAATGGATCCAAAGTGTGCCAAGAAAATATCCCCCACACCATCACACCACCACCAGCCTGAACAGTTGATACAAGGCAGGATGAATTTTGGCTTGGTTGATCATTTCAAATGCTAATGAAGGTAGGGACTAGGCATCCTCCATTGTATTTGAATCTGATGTGGAGTGCTTGACGCCTCGTCCTTGACAGAGAAGGAGAAACTGTCGTGCAACACTGATGAATAATTGTTAGTCCAGTATATCACAACAAAAAAAGAACTTTACAGGTGAACACATTTAAGGTGGTACCCCAAACCTACATCTTCTCCTCCTTGAGCTCCGTCACATAATTCAAGACTTGTGAAGTTGCTCTTTTGCTGATACTATAGCCCTGTCCATCGATGTCTGTCTACAGGTAGCCACAGCACCATTTTCATGTAATCATGCATTTCTGAAACACTCTGCAGCTGATGTCCATGTGTACCGAATCAAGGTCTATGTTTTATTCCTGTTTATTCATATTGTGTCTTGCAGCGTGAACACGATTACATGCCTGTAGGTTATAACAGTGTTTCTGGGGTTATTGAGTGTCTGTGTGGATGTGGGGTTTTTTGTACACAATGTGGGTACAGTTTGGCCTATGGGTACTAGAGCATGACATGGGAGTGGATTTTCACTTCCTGTCCCATCCCACTCCCACAGAAAAAAATTCCATCCCATCCCAATCCTGGACCAGAGTAAAAAAAATAAATCCTGTCCTGTTCCACTCCTGAAGATCTGACTCCTGGTCCCATCCCTCTCCCATCCAACTCTTGCCAGCCTAGAAATACCTGTAGTAGTACTCGTAGTAGTATACCAGTGTAGTAAAAACAGGACATTGGTCACATAGTGACATTGGTCAACCATCTTAGTTAACCGAACACCAAGATTTTTTTTATTTTATTTTTTTTAGCTATTTTTCTTTTCAGAGGAAATAAAACTTTCAAAATCTGGCAAATATTTGCTATTTTTATGTTTAAATGCTCAGAACATTGTGTAATAACAAATAATTTTCATCAAGTTTCACTTTATAAACAACTATAAATGTACAGCAACAAGATTTTTGAGATTACAGAAATTAACAACAGAAATAGAACACGCCACAGTGGAATATTTCAAGAGGATATTGTATATGAATATAACCAAGATCACTTTATTGTTCTTTCTGTGGCTATGGGTCAGTGGTGGTATAATATGCAGAGATTGTTATTATTTATTCATTTTCCAACCCGCTTATTCTCTTTCGGGGTCACAGGGGTCTGCTGGTGCCTATCTCCATCACACATTGGGTGAGAGGCAGGTGTATGCCCTGGACTATGCCCAGGGTAATTTTGATTATTCAATTAACCTAACCTAACCTTAACGTGAGGGAAACCGGAGTACCCGGAGGAAACCAATGCAAGCACAGGGAGAACGTGCAAACTCCTTCCAGGAAGGTCACCGGCGAGCCTCGAACCAACAACCTTCTAACTTCTAACCAGTGCTACCCACTGTGCCACCCGAGGTCGTTATTAGTGAATGTCACTTTTTTCCCTACTTTACAATTGTTCTATTAAATTAACTTTGAAACTGTTTTTTTTGTGGCAATTCTTGACACATTTTTAGTACCTTAGCTTCTTTTTTTCACAAATATTTTTTTGTACAAGAATTACAATTCAAAGTATTCAATTGTCATTTTTTTTACTGAAAAAATCAAAAGTGTTAAGGCAAAATTAAAACTCATAAATCCCCCCTTAAAAAGCAAAGACAATGTGCAAAAAAATTGTATAAAAATAGGCGAACATCTCCTAAACATTATACACTATTCCAACCACTTTTTGTTCCATTGTACTTTGTTTTTTGCCAGAATTTTTTTTTTATAAAGCCACGTCACAGATATTGTACTTCCAATAGTTATCACTTCGTTTTTCCACTAGATGGCACTGATTGCACCAATATGGGGTCTGTAAAATGAAAGTGAAAGACGATTGAGCTTTTTCTTACGTTTTATTTTGAATTACCTTGCAAATTATTTTATAATGATGCATAGTTTATGCCAAAATTATGTAAAAATTATGCCTTTTTGAAACCTATTACTATTATATAAAATATTATTATATATATATTATATATTTGCGTCATTCTTACTTAATTCAAAACAAATGGTGTGACTGGCAAACACATTGTTTCGTGCGGAGACTTCTAAGGGTTAACTGTACAGAGACGTGGGCAGCTTAACATATGAAACATTTAAATCTCCCAAAGAAGCATATATATTATTTATAATCTTAGGGATGGTAAAGGAAGATAACAATGGGTAAATTGCTCTTTCGTCAATCCTTATTTTTAGGCAGTATTAAAATAAACCTTTTAATGTATTTTTTTTAAATCTCATGTTCCAAAGCATTGCTGTTTCCCAGAACCTGTGGAAAGTTAAAGCCTTTTCTTAGTAAGGATACAAATCCCAGAAGCTTATGTACTAGTTTAATGCCCAAACCTAATTAGAGAGTGAACTTCTGTATGCGAAATGAAAAAAAAGTCTTCAGTTGTAAATTTACTTTAGGCTTTTAAAACCCTAACAGTTTTATACTTAGATGATGTGTTGTAGGCTGTGACTTTATCCTCACACAGAGCTCAGCAGGTTGGCAGGAAAGAGATGAAGAGTCTGTCTATTTTTAAATGAGTGTGTAGGATGTGCCCTAGTGAGTGAGTTTGTGCTCGCTGTGATCAAGATAATGGGATTTGGCCAATTCTATTGCTCTGCCAACACACTTCAGAGATGCTGAAACACCCCTCTGTTGCTTGTGTTTTCTTCCTTTAGGTAAACACGTGGCTAAAATTCAGGGAAAGAACTCAGAACATCTTATCAAAGGCAGTCCAAGTTCAAGGTATTTCAACCTTTTTGACCCCCTCAAGTTATTTTACATTGTCAGCATCTACAACTAAACCATTGAAGTTTCTCCCCCAGATAAAAATGATTCCAGAAATTTTTGTGGTTACATTTGTTTTGATGTACACACATCTATTTTTATGGATGAATAAGGGAAGAAAAGGTTAAAATGATGAGCTTTAGTGGCAAGCTTTTGTACTGTATTATTCCTAGGACGCGTGGTTATCCCCGCAAGCACAGTGAGAACATGCAAATTCCTCAGAGGAAGGTCACCGGCGAGCTGCAAACCTTGCCGCACAAGACTTGCAGCATTGTTCAAAATTTGTTGAATTGGCTGAAGGCCAATTTAACGAAATAAAGAAATAGGGCTGGATGATGGGCAGACATGAAGTGGTTGTTGTGGTATGAGAGCTGTATTTTAGACAAACTGAACAGATATTAATCTGTGTTAGAGACTTAGAGGTGGAATCGGCGAAGCACCTCAGCCAACTAAATCATTTATTCACTCATCTTCAAACCCACATGTTCTCTTTTTCCAGCTCGCTTCGGCCGAGAACCGGGAGTACACCTAAGGGGAATTCAGTTTGCCAACTAAATCAACACTTTCTTTTTTATTATTCTTTATTTGGTATCGTTTGGCACAGTGCACACAAACGTCTGAGCAATTCTGAATTATAAGCAGCCAACTTTTATTAAAATATGAATCTTCACAACCATAGTTCAGTTTCTTACACACCTAATAGAACTTTTGGAACAATCCTCTATCTGTAAACAGTTGGATAGTGTGCTTTAATGATGTGATGCAAGACAGAAATGTTTTGAATCTAAATCAAATCAATATTTGGTGTGACCCGTGGTGCACTTGCACAGTTTCTGAAGAATCACGACTGGTATGTTCTTCCAAATATCATTAAGAGCTCAACACAGACCTTCAGTGGATGTACAGTACATACACACCCTGCAATATTGCAGCTATTTGCTAATTTTTACTCAATTTGTTTATTTGGTTACCAAGTGTCAAATTCGTGCCAATGGTGCCTGCCTGGACATTGTCTTATAAAAATCACTCCCAGGATAATTTCTGCTATTTCTACAAAGTTTGTGAGTCTATAACTTTAGTTTTGTTTAAGGTATCCAGTTCCTTACTTTTTCTTGATAAACTAGAAAGGGTTACATTTTCAACGACACAAAGGATAATAATTTAACCCATAAAATGTGAGAGTTATAGCCATTTTATTTTGGATATACCTTTTTCAGACCTATGTTCAAAAAGAGGGGTGGGTGTTAAGGAGTTAATGAGAAAAAATGCACTTATATAACTTTAGCAAACATTTATGAACATGTCTGAATACTTTCCATTGCCACAGTAGTTTTCTCACAATCCTCATTGATGCAAAAAAAAAAAACCATTAAAAAGTAAAAAGTGTGTGTGATCACTAAATCTGATTTGATCGACAGAAGGAAGCTTCGATACTTATCCAGTGGTGCCAGAAAAGGAGGCAATCCAGAGAAGGATGAAACAGGAATGGAGATTCATTCAGATGTGCAGGAGCAAGTTTGCATGCATTGGCATCACAGTCCAGAAAGTCCTCTACTGCGGCGACTCTGCAGAATCAGCAGTTCAGAGTGTAACAGCTCTGATGAACTCACTAACCCATTGTCAGAGCAGGAGGACAGCGCTTATCGATCCAGCACTGGTGAAATTGCTCCTTGCGAGTCGCCAGTAGAAGAATCAGGTATACCTCCATCGATTCCATTTCATTCGAAACATGCACAGCGCCCCGTTGAGATAAAGCCTCCAGTTTTCCGGCCCAGAACCCTGCAAGATTCAGTTTCCAGAGCATCTTGCCGTGGTGCTCCAGGATTAAACAACAGCTTGGTGCACAAACGGGTGGAAATTAATGGTACGTGCCCAAGCTCCTCAGACATAAGCTCCAAATCAGGTTCTGACCAGGAGAGGGGTGAGCAGGGCCCTGGTGAGTCCAAGGAACGGTCCTGTGGGTGGAACAAGCCATCAACTTCTGGGTCTGCGGGATCTGCAGTTGCTTTGACAACTTACTTTTCTGTGGACAGCTGTATGACGGACACGTATAGACTGAAATACCACCACCAAAGGCCATTGGTGCTCTGCATGCCTGAGGCCAGAGCAGCAGAGCGGGAAAACCGAGAACTGGGACACCTCTGCCACTCAGAGAGCCAGACGGAGCACACCAAATACAAGACTGAGTCTGGTAAGAAGAAGCCGAGCTGAGCTCCAGTCACTTATTCATACACAAATAAGTTGTCTTATTAGTAAATTACATAGTTAAATAGAGTTTTAACAGAGTAAATATGAAATCTTTTTCAATACAGTGCTCAAAAAATAAAAGGAAAACTAAAGAAATGGATCCTAGATCTGAATTAATGGAATGAAAACAGAATAAAGGCTGATCCAACTTTAATGTAATGTCCTACAAACAAATCAAAATGCGTCTCAGTAGTATGTTGCCTCCACTCACCTTTATGACTTCCTGAGTAGGTGGAGGATGCACTCCTGTGGGATCTCCTCCCAGACCTAAACTAAGGCGTCCACCAACTCCTGGGCAGTCAATGATGCAGCGTGGCATTGGTGGATGGAGCGAGACATGGTGTCCCAGATGGGCTCCACTGTGCTCGGGTCTTGGAAACAGGCAGCCAGCCCATAACATCAATTTCTTGGTCTTCAGTCACATGAGGCCTAGCATTGTCTTGCTTTTGGAGGAACCCAGGGCTAACCACACCGGAGATGGTCTCACAAGGGTCTAAGGATATCACCTTGGTACCTAAAGGCAGTCAGACTGCCCCTAGTGAGCCCAGATAGCAAAGCCACTGTACCGCTGTACCTCTGATCTGTTAGCGAGCCTGTCCAGTGCCATTCTTCACAGCTTTGCCATCATTCTGTCCATTTTTCATGACGTGATGAGCAGGATCTGCAGTACTCGTGGCTGTGAGGCATTTATACTGTTGAAAAACGGTCAAGAGCATACGTTAAGAGATGCGAGTAGTGTGTTTGTGCTCAAACACGTCTGCTTGGCTCTCGTGCTGAATGAACGTATGCTCTGCAATGGTCCACTGAGGTGCACGTGAAGCATAGGAGATCCTATTTTGAGGAAGTGAGCGGCCTTGCTTGGCATCTGGCAAGACTATGATGACTCAGCTTAGCTTCTCTGAAGCTTCTCATGATGTTATGGGTCGAGCCTTCAGTATATTTTGAAGATAAAATAGATTTTTTAAAATAATTACGTTAATGTATCTTGTACAGAATTATTTGTCTAAACCAAATGTTTCTTTACAGGCAACAGCAACAATAAAGGCACTGCTAAATGGCACCCTGTCTCATCAAAGGGACTCGATGAACACGGATATTTGTGAAACATATGGTAAGTTCTCACAAAGATTTTACATGTTATTACATTCATTCATTTCTTGAAAATAACGGTTGTGCTCATAAGTTTTTCATTTCTTGGCCATTACTCAGCAAATATGAAAGATAACACAAAACCTCAAATTTAGCGTTTGGGTGAAGCCATTAATTATCAACTGTTTTAAATAAGAAAACAGAAACTTTTCGAATGACCCTGATCAAGAGTTTACCCTAGCTCTTAAAGCTTTGTATTAAGAGCTGGAGGCGTTTTGCCAAGAAGAAAAGAAATCTCTCTGAAATCTCTTCTCAGCTCTTGTAAATTATTGGACTGTGTTTCATTAACGGCACGTTTAGATTCTCCCCAGAAGGGTTCAATGATGTTGAGGTCATGAGACTGAGATGGCCTCTCCAGAACGTTCACTTGTCGGATGTAACCATTGATAAGTCTCCAGTAACCTCCCATTTGCAGCTTCCAGGCTAATGGGTACCCATTTTCCTCTAGTATCCTTTAATAACATTCATCTTCAAATCACTTTTGACCGAGTTTCCTGTGCTTTTGGACATCACTCACACATCACAAAAACATCAGTGACCCGCCTCCTTGCTTCACATATATAAACCAGGAGAGCAACCCAAAATTCTCCTTGTATTAAAATCAAGTTAAAAAAGCCACTGCATCAGGCACATATAGACAATACAGGGGAACAGTCTATATGGGAACCTGGGATGTAGAGCTTTCTGGGGACATTGATGCCCTAATCAGTGAAATGTTGAGGATCCAAACTTCTGTAGTCAGCAGCCCAGAAGCAGGCGGAGGCGTTGGATTGGGGGGAGGGTGCTGAGAGACGCTCCTTATCAGGCACTCGAGGGGATTGTTTTGACAGCATGAGTCAGCATTTTTAAGGATATTCCCCCTTGTAAAAGCGGACCTCTGTTCACACTCCCAGAACGTATAAATACCCCAAAGAAACTGACAATAAATTTGTGACTAAGATTTAACTCCATGTCGTGTCTCTTTTCTTGTCACCCTGAAATCTCAAAACTTTTGTCTCTCGAGAGGGGAGAGCACAGAATCCTTTCTTTACAGCTCATGCGCGGATTTACGTGTTTCTTTGAGTTATTTACAGTTTGTCTTTGAGAAAAGCTTTTGCTCCATTTTTTGAAATTGTGCCACTTTTACTAAACACAGATTTATACGTTGATATAAAAGAAATGACTGCTATTCAAATCTGTTAGCAGAACTCAACCGAAACAAATATCTAAAATGCTGATAATTCCCGGAAACCAAACTCTTTGTTGTGTTGAACATGGATTTGATTTTGATTCCTTAAGGAAACAGTTCAGCAAACTGCACATCACTCAACCGGAGTGACAGCGGAAAAGAGAGTCAAGAGCGTCAAGTGTGAGTCAAGTCGCGAGTCATTGGGGTTCACCATATTAATGACTCGAGTCCAAGTCATATAACCCGAGTCCACACCTCTGGGTTGGGTGAACTGTCAACTGTTTTACTCTTTTCAAACCATTTTATGATTCATGCCCCTGTACTTTTTGAGAAGGCTGTACAAGTCCCCTTGAGTCTCGTTAACGTAACAGATTTTCATTCTCTCTGTTTAGTCAAAGATGTGTCCAAGTGGCACAGTGTCAAAAAAACATAAAAACAAAAAAAAGAGTTCTTTAGAAGACAAACTGTTAATTAATAAAAAAAAAACCCACAAACATTGCTTTTCGAAAGTTTTCGAACACCTGAAACTCACGTAACTGCCATCTCTGACATTTTTCTTCATAACCAGCTGCATTATTGGTTAATGTCGCAATAATTAGTTTTATAATAGTGCATAAACAACAAAGATTAAAAAAAGCTTACAGTTAATTTCAAAGATGTACGATTTTGTATTGATTACTTTTATTATTTTCATGTAAACAAACAAACAATGATTAATAGATATTGAATCTTTTGTTATATATTTTTAAATTGATAAGCTGGAGTCAGGAGTCAGTGGATGCTTAGACATTAAAGGAGCAGAAGATAGAGGAGAACTGGAGCCAGGTCACACATCCAGCAAAACACAGCAGAAATAGCATTTCAAAAACGAAATCCTGCATTTCCAAAAATAATTTTTTACAGACACAAATGCAATCCTTTGCTTTTACTGTGTGGGAGAAGTGTTTCTGCTGGTTTCTGGAAAAAAAAAAAAAAACGAATGAGAAACGTATAGATCCTATACCAAATCACATAAAACTGGTCCAGAAAGTTGGTCCAAAGAACAAACACACTATTTCTCCACAACATACAAGTGGCTAATAAGCAAAAAATAACGTATATTTTGCCATTTTCTTGCTTTGTTTTATTTACAAAAAATTGGCATTTTCTGTCACACTGTTGTTAGTTGCTGTTTGATTAAATCAAAGGAAATAAATCTACAATTTAAATCTAAATTGAACACAATTTATTCTTCCTATTTTTCTCACTCTTGAAACTTTCCCCCTTACTTTCCCCAACCCCTTATTCACTCCCCCTTTTAATCCAATAGCGTCTTGTCCTGACGTAATTAGTGTAAACAGGTCCATGGGAAATACAACTAATAAATATCTACATGCATTCAATGCTCCAATCCAGAGGAGGAAACACCACACCAGGTGTTTAACTCCCCTGGAGATAACAAAACTGTCAAACTCAGCGAAGCATCCAAACTCCCATGTGATGGCTTTTGAGCAGGACAAGACATGGTAAAAAAATGAAATAAAATTAAAAACACAATTTGACATATGTTCATGCACATAGTCATTATATGGCTCAATTTATTTAAATAGTTTGAAATCGCATAAATCGTGTTATGATGCACAGAGAGAAGAGGAATTATTTTTGCTGAGCCATTTTTACATTCTGGAACTCAGCGTTTTATGTTCCGCCACCGATTCCTGTACACTTAAAGCACTGGTCTGAATTCAGTTGTTTAGATGTGTCAATTAATGCATTTAGCAATAAGTTGTACAGGATATATTTTTACTTTTAAGTAAAATGTTTGTCCCACTGACTGTTTATAATATTGATGAAGTGTCAGTGACGTCACCCATTAGTCAAATGAGGCTCAGAGAGGGTGTTGCCAGCCGTCGCTTTAATGAAAGTGTGTCACTTCCCATAATCTAAAATGGGCAAAAGATCCAAAGAGGCATATAAACCAGACACACGACTGTCTAAAACACACACGCACAGAAACAACCCACATTAAATAAAAAAAATAAAAAACACACACAAGGAGTAGCCGAGTACATCAGCTCTAAATCAACAAGTATTGGAGATAGGAGTGGAAACATGATTTTTTTCAGCTCTAAAGTTGGAGTGAACGGGAACCTGTTCACTTCTGGAACCAGCCTTAAGCAGCCGGTCGAGGGACTGCAGTCCAGTCATTTCCTATTAGGCTTCAAGAGAGAAAGCAGGAGACTGTAGTATGTAAATTAGCAGATCCTTATGAGCATTGCTGGAATTTATCACTAACCCAGTCCTAGTTACAACCGTATTTCACCAGCAGAGGGAACCATTAGCTGAGCAGTAGTATTACCAGACTTCAGAGATGGTTGCTTTTAGGCATCATGAACTACAGTATTTTAGATTCAGATCCGAGGAGTCAAGACGTTGAGGAGTCATAAGGGTCTCAGAGTTCTTCAAAATCCTGTCACATGTCTTCAAAATCCACATGCACCCCTATCTGTTTCCTCCATTTTGCTTATATTTACTGCAGATTTAATGTGCACTGATTTTTTTTTATTATACAGTGAATTTTTCACTAAAAAAACCTGGACAATATTTAGAGTTTCTGTAATAAAGTTGAAAATCACAGGTCAATTGTTTGGGGGAATTTTCTTGCAGTACAGTTTTAATTGACAGCATGTGTTGAAGAGTTATCTAAAAAGAAACGACCCTGTATAAAAGTTATGCACAATTCTTTGGTAAAGAAAAAAAAATAACGTGGATGAATTCATGCTTCTTTCTTCCCAGAGCTACGCCCTGAGACGAACTGAAGGAGAATTGCCAAAGAAGCTGAAGAGAATGGGCTGTTTTTCATGTGCTTATTTTCTCCGGAGGTCAAGGAACCTCATATTTTGTCTCCTCTTCCTCTAAAACCGTTGTCCTAAGATCATAAAGCCATCCACAGGAGGGCAGTATGCACTACAACTTGAATAACTTTTGCTTGTTAGGAATGACCACTTTAAGCTGATTTCTCCTTTTGTTCTGAGATGGGACTTCTGTACAGATATATCTTTAATTCTGCTAGTCTTAAAGACAAAGGTTGCAACTCACAGCAATTTCTTTGCAAATGGATCTTTGTACATACTCTCTAGAGGTTGTGTGGAGTGCCTTCCTGCTTCTTTTCTTGCAAAACATTTACATAATTTAAACCATTCATGATACTGTTACATTATATCAGCTATATATTTTTTGGAGATGTCTATGCAGTTATTTTTATTCTTTGTTTAATAAACCTGAAATGATCTAATGATGCAGTCTACATCTTTATTGTCAAGATACATTTTTTGGATTCTTCCATTGGTGGCCAGTAATGAATTAAATGTAATTTGTTTCTCTACTTCAGTAGCGTTATTAATTATCTGTACTTTACTCAAGTATTTTAATTTGGGGCGACTTTTTAACTTTTAACGTCACTACATTTCAGAGTCAACTATCTTACTTTTTACTCAACCACATTTTGCAAAACCAGTCAATTTTATTTATGAGTGGATAAAAAAACGTAATTAGTCCCATACGCAAGCCACTAATTGGGGTAGAGAGCGTTCTGTTTTCAATTGTTTTGATTGCTACTTGGTGGTATCTACTCAGAAGCCTGTGTTCAGGAAATCAACAGCATCTAGTTCTTCCAGCTCAGATGCAGAAGAAAATCTCTAACCAGAATCTTCTCTTTCACAGTCACTAGCTGATATAATTCTTTTCCAGTCCCAATCCGAAAAGCACAGTCTCTAACAACTTTAAAAAGCAACTGAAAACCTCTAAACCATTTAATTAATCCGTTGGAAGCCCTTCTTATCACTAACTGAGCTTGTTAAAAACTCCTTGTGTTTACTCCCAAACTTTAAAATGCTTTGAATAAAAACAAAGGGAAATTTCTCAAGGAAATCCAGAATGATTAAGTGTGTTTTTTTTTTTTTTCAATTAAATCACTTTAGATACGGTGACCGCATTCTGATTCCCAAAGAGAGGACAATCGGCTGATTGCTTTATTATCCTTCAATGGTGCAAAATTAACTTTCATTCATTCATTTTCCAACCCGTTTATTCCCTTTTTGGGGTCACTGGGGTCTGCTGGATCCTATCTCCAGTGCACATTGGGCAAGAGGCGGGGGTACACCCGGGACAGGTCGCCACTCCATCGCACTGTGCCTTTTAACTGGAAGGCCACAGTGCTACACACTGCGCCACAGTGCCGCCCTGCAAAATGAACTTATGTAATAAAATAAAATGAAATCTATAAAAATTTGTAACAAAATAATAGCTCTCTTAGAGTCTTTTCAAGAAAATAAATAATATGAAATAATGTTCTAATCATGAACTCTTAGAAATTCCAGCTTCAACAATATATCTGTTAATAACTATAATAAGATAAATAATACAAGAGTCTCACAAAGATATTAACTAACAAAAAGGATCTATACTTTTCATCTTTACTCGTCTTCTTCATCCTGCGAGGAACATACCCTCCCACAAGGCATCTTCTCGGTAGTTATATCTCGTAGTACCGCAATATTGTATGCAAAGCAGGTAATTTATGTACATGCGTAATGGTTCTTTGAAAAAGAGTGAACACCAGACATTTCGTGAATATATAAAACCCGCCTGGATGCGCCAGACTGGAAGTAAAAAGTGGCACCCTAACTTTAGATTGAGCCAAATATATAAATGTAGAACTATTTGAAAATAACTAACAAACGGTACATTTTCAATGAATATGATTCAAAAATGTTTACCATACTTACGGGTTTTGTTGGAGAAGCAATACTCCAATTGTTTCTGGTTTCACATATATTTTAAGTGGGTGGAATCCACTTTATTTTCTCCACTAAATTTCTACATTTCTTTTCACACACAATGAAAAAGTCTTTATTAAATGAAAAAAAAAACAACAACTCACAACTCAAATGATACATGAATTCTGAACAGGATTTGAGGCAGGTGTTTAAGTCAAGTAACCAGGTTAAATATTTACATATTGAGGGGTTGCTCTAAGTTCAGTTGTAAGTTTTAGATGGAGGGTGCTGCAAAGTGTTTAACCCCTCTTGAATATCCTCTTGGCCTCAACCCCCTCATAGCTGTAGCTCTGTAAGCAAACAGACAAAAGCATTTCAGCTACATTAGATTTGGATTGTTCGCATTAGATCTTAAGACAAACAGGGTGCATGAAAGATTTCCACCAACACTGACCAAAGCTCAGCATGGAGACAGCCTTTTTCCTACTGCTGGCCTCCAAAAACAGAAAAATGCTTCTAATATTTTATAACCCGGATTCAATCCACAAAAATACAAATGGAAAGAGACCAAAGATCTGCCACCATCCTGATTCATATGGCAGCATAGTTAGGAGCTTGAGTATCTCATAGTGAGGTTCCTGAAGTTCCCCCAAGAATACAGAGAGGGCACAAGGGATGCAGCCGTCTTGCTCCTCTGATGGATTTCACTGTCGGATGATTGCACTGTTAAGTACCCGCCTAGACCCTGGCCACAACTGCTGCTACCAGGCTGTATGCCCCAGAAGACTGAAAATATTTTGGGTGCAACTTGGGACCATCCTGCAGAGTGCTAACACAAAGGCACAAAACAGTAGTGATGTCTTGTTCTTGAACGATTCGTTCTTTTTGAATGAATTTTTGATGTGTCTCCAGAGGATCGAATTGTGTCGGACAGGGATTCGTCCAGTGGTTTCAGTTTCTGGCTCATATTGCATTGGTTAACATGTGAATAAAAGACTCAAGATCAAATTGATTTTATCAACTCTCATTCTGGCTTGGGCTGTTCTGAACCAGACTAAAGATCCAGCTAGGCTTATTTAAAGTACTACAGTAATTAGTTTTTGTAATCTAGCACTATAGTTTTGTGTATGTAGTAGATGTGTTAGGGAAGTAACACAGTTTATTGGTATTTTTCAAAAACGAATTTCAAAATCTGAATTGTTCGAAGATCGTTAAAAATGATCCGAATTTCCCATAACTACAAAACAAACGCAGCATAAAGAAGCTCTACACCAAAAAACACAAATGTCTCTTCTTTGGTTGACCTTTAACCCTAATGGCTGAGGTGCTAGTGCTGTATTTAGTAGTTTGGAAGATCTTTGGAAGGAAGGATTTTCTTCTGATTTGCTGATTTCGGATCTGTTTTCTGCAAAACATCTACTTGCTTAACCCCCCGTTCCCTGAAGGGAATGGAGACGTATGTCAATCATACGTCTCCTGAATCGACTGAAAGGGGCCTGTTCATTGGTTCCTGTCCAAAACTGTAGACCAATCAGTGCAGTGTCCACTGAAACCAACCGTTTTAAAAGTTACATTTTAGTTAAAATAACAAGATCCCTATAAGTAAACCTCAATGAAAATGGCAAAGGGGAAAAAGACCCCTGGTCATAAGATATTTTTCCATTGGATGAAATGATCTGCAAATGACTGAATCATACGTCAGGAACAGAAGCTGACCTGTACAAGTTCATCACCAACAATATTCCTGGTGGTGGTCAACACTTTGCCGTTGTCCTTCCGTGTGAATGTTCCCTTGAGCGTGTCTCCCTCCATTACCCAGAAGCCCTGCAGAAAAAAAACCCAAAACAAAACCACAGACCAATTGAATCAACCTGCTTATCATTGGTTTTTCTGGCTGATCATAAAATGTCATAAAATCAACTTGAACTTTGTTTCTTCTTCACCATGAGAGAATCAGTGGCAAACGTGACTCTAGGTTTGAGCGACGTATCATTATTCAGCACAGATTTAACTTATGCCCTTGATTACAACTAAAGATGTTTAAAAACATGCAAATTTTTTTCCCTTACATACAGTTTTGGCTCTCTAAACTTTTTAAACGTTTTAAAAAAATTTAAATGTATTAGCACAAAGAAAAAGTCAACTTTGTTAACACTGTTTTAACAAAAATATTAGGATGGAATGCACTTTAAATACTTTTTATAGACAACTTTATTTTTTAAATAGCCCCAAATGTGAAACGAAATCTGCTTTCTTTCAAGCATTCTACAAAAATGTTTGTTCTCACAGAATATGTAAAAAATTTATTTATATTACAATTCAATTTGTCTTGCTTTGTACCACATTCATGTTTTTTTTAAAATTGTTATATCCGTGGAAATGAGAAATGCTATTGTATATTTCTTTTGGAAGCACAGAAGCAACTTGTACTTTTTCAAGTGTGCAAATCAAAATCTCTGCATACGTACAGTGAGCTCAGTTCCATCTGCCAGAGAATAGTCATATGGGACTCCAAGAGTAAAGCTGATTTCCAGTGTGCGGAAGGTGCTGGCTTCCTTCACCTGGAACTTATCTCCAGTCTGCTCCAGTGTGATCTTCAGGTTGTCGTGAGAAGCTAGCTTTCGTTTCACCAAATTGATTCCTGATGAAATACACACAAAAATTGTAATGTTAGAAGTTTATTGATAGTAAGATTTGATGATTTAAAAGTTTCCACTTACCCATTTGTTCCATGAACTTTTCGTAGTTGTCATTGCGGTCAACTTTCCAGGTACCGTTAAAGGTCATTTTGACAAGCTGCCGGTTCGCTTCAAAAGTTGCCCATTTTTACCTCACAGCAGCTTTTATATCTGCTGGAGGGATAGTTTCTAGTATTATCTGAGAATTATCTTATGCTGACGTGACTGAGTAAAGCTCACCTACACCTCTCAGCAGTTCTTCAATGAAGTCTTGCATCACCTTGCAATTTAATCACAGGTGAAAAAAAAATGTTTCATTCAAAAGAGCTATCTGCACCTAAAGGGAGGGTAGAGTATTTTACTTTAAAGACATGTGAGCAATAAATGAACTGGTAGTTAATATTAGGACCTTGCTGAAATATAATATAATATTGGGAGTGAACCTGAGATGTAGAGACTTCTGGGACATTGAGGCCCTAATCAGGGAAATGTGTACCCCCCAAATCAATGGCATTTTTAAAGATTCAACTCTTTTGGCTCAGCTGCCTTAAAAGAGCCGGCTCTTACGGCTCCCAAATGACTCTTTATTTACCCAGAACCTTCTTTAGTCCAATTCATCAATTCTGAATGTTTTGTATGTTTTGTAAGCAACTTTTGAATTCCTTATGTTTCATTAAAAATAGACATATACTATTATTTAAGATTTTAACAAAACTTTAATTTACAAATTGAACACAGCCACAGCAATCAAATGACGCGTCTTATCATAAATAAAAAACTGCCTTGCTCCAACATAATTGAAATGTAGCCAGATATTGCTTTTGTTAATTTTTCACTATTTTTTTCACTTTCTCCCAATAGATCACTTTTAATGGGATCTCTCAGTCACTCTGTGTATCTGGGCTGTACCACTACACTCGCTATCTTTAAAGCCTGTGCCTTCTTTCACCTAATGGTAATGGTCCTAGTGGGTCCTCCCATGTGATTAGCCGCACAGTGTTCCTAAGTGAAGCCCTGCACCTACTTACAGCAGAAGATTGGGTTCTTCTCAACGGGAATCAGTTCTTCTCGTTCCTTACAAAGAATTGGATCTTAGAGCCTAGATGGGATGCCTTACTTGCTAGGAAACCAACACAACTCTATTGGCTACCATCAAGAGCTTTGGACCAAAGGACACCTTATTCTATTTCTACCAGTTGTGGCTTTTGGGGAAAGTAATTACAAATTCCTTGCAAGTGGTTAACACCACCCAATTATCAAAAGCTGAAACACAATGCCCATCTGATCATCCCAATATCCCACTCTCTTTTTTTTGAGGAAACTCAAACATTATGTTTTTATTTCCTTTACTGAATCTCTGAGAACCATCAACAGGGGTCGAAAAAGCCATTAGATTTTAACTCGGAAGGATGAAAAGATATTGAAATTCCAATATTACTTTTAAACAGAGGTGTCTCTGTCATTGTTGTTTCAACTCTGTGTAATATTTTGTGTTTGAAGAATCATCTTGACTACTTGGGTGACTCATTGTTTCCTGAAAGAGGGAAGGGAGACTTATGTCAAGTGATCGACTTTGATAAATTGCTCTTCCTAGCCACCAATTCTTCTCCAACTTAGAGCAGTGTGATGAAGCTAGGTTTAGCTCATTACTATTTTATTTATTTTATCATTAAAATAAAATAGATATCATTTTATATTTAGATAATGCTAGAGACTTTATTCGGAGTTTTGGGGGATACAGTGTGCGACTGTTGTTTCAGAAGGGTGAAAATGAAAGGTGTGATCCTGTAAAAGGAAAGTTTTATTGAAAATGATTTAAACATGTATATTTTGTCAAGAGCTCATTAGTATATTTGCATTGACTTTGTATAAAAGTAATTTGAATGTTTATTTACTTTATTTGAGTGTATTGCTTACTGGTTCCTTCCATCATGTGATCTCCTTTAAAAGGGAGGATACTTATTCGAGCCAAGAGAAAGTTATAGTGTGCTCTGAACATCAGCACTGCAATCAATCAAATAATTTGAATCTATAACGAGACAGGAAATGATGATTAAAATTCATGAACTCGTACATAGATTACATCAAAAAGGAAAAACAGCAATGTTTATTTGGATTCCAGCGCATAGGGTGATACAGGGAAATGAAATGACAGATAAACTAGCTAAACGTCCATGCAGAGAGAAAGATTATCAAGAAAGTACATTCAACAAAATGGAAACAAAAGAAATAATCAAAAAACATATAACGATGGAATTGCAACAAAAATGGGATGAAGTGTACACAAGCATACAGAGGGTACCAAAAAGGGTCCAAAGAAGAAAATGCACTAACAAGACTGGGACATGCTGGAATAAATAAAGCATCACAGGTAATAGGGAAACACCCAACAGGATTATGTGAAGTATGCAAGGTGGAGGAGACAGTTGAACATGTGATATGCTGGTTCAAGAAATATGTTAACCAGTAGGAGGCGATGAAAGTACAGTTCATCAAACTAGAGTATATATTTAAAAGCAACGCGAATGGACTTCAAAGATTCACCAGAAATAAAGGTCTTTTATTAATAAAATTAATAAAATTTATTAATAAAATTAATAAAAGAGGTATAATTAGGGGCAACACGGTGGTGCAGTGGGTACTAGCTTTAAAAGGTTGTAGGTATGAGGCTCACCGGGACCCTTCGTGTAAGGTGTTTGCATGTTCTATCCCGTTCTTATCTGGGTACTCCAGATTTCCCCCACAATCCCCAAAACATGTGGCAGGTTGATTGAATAATCCAAATTCCCCTTAGGTATGAATGGACAGCCAAGAATGGCAGCAGCGGTCAAAATATTGTTGGGAATAAACCCTGTGTATAAAAACTTTTATTACATATGACTGTGATTGAGATTGTGACACACCCCCTGCTGTTGCTGTTTGTGTTCCACAAAACTCACAGGGGCTCTCGACAATGGTATAAACATCTTCTTTGACTATTTACAAGTGTTTGGCACTGATATCTAACCGTAACTGTGCCAAAAACAGTGGAAGAATGTGAGGAAATAATGAAATATGACTCAAGGTCAGAATGCGGTAAAAAACAGTACAATCTAATACCATTACCTTCTGCTTCTTCTTTCGGCTATACCCAGTTTAGGGGTCACCACAGCGAACCATCTGTTTCCACCTAACTTGGTCCTCAGTATCGTGCTCTTGCACCAACTAGCTTCATGTCCTCTTTCAGCACATCCATATATCTCGTCTTTGGCCGTCCTCTTGACCTCTTGCCTGGCAAAAATCCTTCTACCAATATAACCACTATCCCTCCTCTGTCTTTGTCTCCAAAACAACAAACCTGAGCTGTCCCTCTGATGTGCTCGTTCCTAATCTTGTCCATCCTTCTCACTCCTAAACTCCCGTTGGTTTTTATTCCTGCACCATCTCAATCACAAGATTAATAAACAAAATTTATCCCATCCCACAAGAATCACGAGACCCACAGGAAATCCAGACAAATGTCATCCTCTAACCCACACCTCTCGCCTGATGGACCCCCGGTGACCCTGACAGAGAATAATAAGCGGGTTAGAGGATGAATGAAAAGGTATAATTGGGTTTTACTAAGTTAATTATTTATTTACAAATTAGACACTCTGGTCGTAGAGTATGTAGAGTGCCAACCGCCAACAAGACGCAAGAAGAAGACCAAACAGGAAGGCTCGAGGACAACTGCGAACTCAGGCTTATCATGCTGGACTGTTGGAGTTACCCCAGATGTTTGCTTATGCTACTGATCATGAGAACCCCAGCTCTTTAGAGAGCTTTTGATTGAGTTTTCCCTGCTAAACTCTTCTTAAACCTACCTTTGCTGGATGTTTAGAATGCTTTTTTGTGGCACAATATAATGTTCAACTTCATCTTAGTCTGCAGCAACTGATACCAAAACTTCTTCAGAGTGGAAAGACTTGCCTGATCTTTCCAGACACCAGGTAATTTAAAAATTCTCCTACATCCTAAAAGGGAGCAGCGGAGCTTGCAGAATCTTTCCTGTTAGCATGTAAAGCTGTGGGTGTACCCGTATTTTTACCTGCAAGACAACCAACCTAGTAAGTTTGAGCGTTAAAGAGATAAAGAGTACTGGTCTTTACAATAAATCCCATTAAGGGTCGTAATCAGATGCCAAGACCTCATACTCAGAAAGTGCTGAGGAATGTTAAAAGACATGTTCCAGTCATATATTCTCATTCACGCGGTCAGCCTGGTCATAAAAACAACGAGTGTCCATATCGTAATAACATTAGGTGATGAAATGCACATAATGAAAGCCTCTCCTGATTCTAGCAATACAATATGGATCGGACCAAGATCGTATAATGCCTTAATCAACTTGGATTCAGATCAAGCTCTTGTTCGACCTGTATGTTTTCTGGGTAACCTCGATGAGAGCTGCTGTATTCATGCTGATGGGGCAAGAGTAGCTGTGTGCTGAATTTAATCTGGAGATTGCCAGCCAGACTTATTGTTTGAATTTGTGTGTGGCTGCATTTGCCTGATGTTTTACGTAAAGATGTTCCTGTGCCAGTCAATCTCTTGCAGATTTACCCCCAAAATACTTTTGTTGTGACTCAATCTCAACAGAATGTGCTCAACCCTAGAAGAAAAACGGCACAGTAAAGTACAAGGCACTAAGCTGAGGGATGAATAATTCCTCTTGTGCTCGATGAGAATTAAGTATTGCCTTGAAACACTTTTTTGTTAAACACTTTATCAAACCTTTGATAAAGACACTTCACCTGATACAGATGTTTTTACGTCACCGTTTTGTGCTGAAGAAAGGATGTTGTACTTACAAAGGTCTTTAAGGTGTGTTTAATTCTTTCTTTAATTCGTCCTACAGAGCAAATATTTACATGTTGCTCATTCTATTCCCTTGTCTGGACTTTAAGGTCAGCATAAAACTCAGACTAGCAGACAGATTTTTCTGGTCGGGCATGTATGTTGATGTTGGCAGATTTTGCAAGTCATGTCCCGGATGTCAGCTAGTACAGCCTGCAAAGAAATCTAACCATGCACCATAATATACATTCAAATTTCGAGAATCGCAATGGATATAGTCGGCCCATTATAGAGGTCTACAGCCAGAAACGGCTACGTTCTGGCCGTTTCAGATTATTTTACACGGTATCCTAAAGTCACAGTTTCGTGCCTTTTCCTCTCATTTTGCTTTATTTCTCAATAGTCTCCCTTTTCTCTTTGGTCTTCTCTGTACTTTAACTTTAATTGTTTAGTTAATAATACCTCAGAATTTTTCCGTTCTATTCCTCTCTTCTCTCCAGTGTCTTCCTTGTCCTCTTCCTTGTCTTCTTGCGCCGCTCTGATCGTTTCCACCCGGACCATTTGCCCATTATTTGTCCCGGTGTTCTTTGTCTCATGATAATGTCTCAAGAAAGTTCTTAGTTAATTTAGGTTTTCTCCCCGTGGAAGTTTTACTTTGTACTTTGTAAAAAAAAAGCCTATAAGCTCCTGCATTTGAGTTCTCACTCTGAAGTTCCCACCACCTAAGCATTACCACTCAAGTCCATAACAACCAAGTAAATTTTTAACACTCTCATACAGCTACTGTATTTTCCTGTGGTGGCATTTGTTAATAATCACTGATCAAGGCATGGATTTTACCTCAACGTTTATGAAGTAGGTTTACTGTTTACGTGGCATCTCTCCAATACGGACATCTCCCTACCATTCTCTAACCGATGGGTTATAGTTGAACGTTTTGTCAAACGTTAAAGCCATGTTCTGAAAGTCTTATCAAATTGAGGAGACTATGATTTGTGGCTTCCGTACTTACTGTTTGCCTACAGAGAACTGCCTCGTTCCTCTAGAGGGTAAACTCATCCGAGCTCCTGTATGGTTGCAAAGTTTGTGGTCCACTTGATCTAATGAATTGGTACTGGGAAGGAGAACCTGAGCATGAGAGCCATCATGTATTGAGTCTCGTGATGTTGAGAGAGAAATAGAGCTCCCTCACAGTAGATGTGCATCAGAACATGAGCGCCACTCAAGAGAAACAGAAACCATTCTATGCGACCAGCTGAAAAACTGCTGTATCTTGCAGCTAAGCAGTACATAGCTTGGACCCTTACAGCCAGGCGCATCGCATCAAGGCAGGCAAACCAAGCAATTGCTTGGGGCCCCGAGCTGGCCTGGGGCCCCAAGACAACGACTGGTTAAGAATAAAATCCATCGACTAACTGTGAGAGCGCCCCATTGATAGTGAATGCAGTAAAATGCAACGACACTGTTATCGGGATTCCCCCCAAGGGGGCCCCCCTCGCTGACAGCAGCCAGCCAACCACGTGTTCTCTGCTGCCGGCAAAATACAAAACTTCCCGACAGTCATGAAGCAGAATTATGCTTCAGGAAGCCAAAAAAGGAAGAGGAGGATAAGAAAAAAAAACAAAACAGTGGTAAATGATCAATTACACACATAAAATAGCTCTATTTGTCTTGTACAAATGGTGCAATTTTGCAGCAGGTAGGCAAGCAGAAATATGTTTATGTATGTTAGCTAAGCTGCCTGCCTGACAGCAAATGCTGCTTGTAACGAACAGTTAGAGCAACTTTTTTTTGAACGGACGGAATATGGTTACATACAAAACATGTTTTTAACGGGATAAAGAAGACGCAGATCTGTTCCAGAATCGCTGTTTATCATTTTTAATGACATGACATTGCTATAGCTTTTGTAATAGGTTTTGATGAAAGTGGCATAACATGCTATACTAACTATTCCACTGTGATAATCTATTTAGGAAAACCACACAATAAATTCTGTGCATCAAACATTAGCTCGTGATGTTTTTAAGCATTGGTGGTCGACTCACAGCATTACTAATAATTATTAAACATTTAATTATAATTTCATTGTTTGTTTACAATAAAAGGTGTATTTATATAGCACATTTCATACACAATGGCAATTCAAAGTGCTTTACATAGAAGAAATTTAAATGTGTTTTAATTATGTTGGATTAAGTTATTGTGCACTTTTTTAATGTATATATGATTTTATGGTACAGTGGTGTTTTTTTTGCAAATGTTCAATTGTTGAAAATGTTCAAATTTCATGCACTTTATGTGCAACAGCAGTATTTGCACTCTAAACATTTTTTTTTTATTTATGCACAGTATATGCCGCAGCAGTATTTGCACTGTAAACCTTTTTTGTTTATATAAAGTGTGAGTGAATTTAAACTTTATGGCTATGCTGTGGTTCCTTTGCGTGTGTGCGTGCATGCGGGGGGCCTTGAATTGATTTTACCATCCACACGTAATGTTTGTGAGGTTATGTGATCATTTATTTAAGTAAAAAAAAATTATTCTGATAAAGATGCAAAATTAATCATCAGTGTAGTTTTATTGGTAAAATTCTGCACACCTATTAGCTATCTTTTAGCAATTGTGTAGAGTACTTTTTAAATGTAAAATGATACAAGATATCTTTAGTGCTTTAGTTTAATACATTTCACTTATAAACAACAATCTCATAAATATAACTTAATCTACTGTCATCCTATTTGTTAGGCTGTGCTTCCTCAAAAAGCTATAATCTTTACTGTGCTGTCCCTTTAGTGGTGACAGCTGGAAAGCAGCTGGGTAACATGGATGGTCCTGGGCAAAGCATAAATGATCTTGTCCTCCATTCCAAAATGTCACGATTAACAATCTTCTTATGATGAAAACAAACCTGATTTTAGATCTGCCACAGATAAGACAACTGCTGTAAATATGTCATGAACAGTTCCATTCAAAAGTGAAGTAAAATGATTTATTAACATAAATATCAAAACTCACAGTGCAAAATACACATGAATTACAAACATGTTCTTTATGTAAACGTTATGGTGCTCAATTGCCACTTTTACCAAGTTAAATAACAGATGAAAGACTTCCATCGTACACAAGTAAGGTTTAGATTGAGGTTAATGCATTTAACCTCTCTTGAAAATTCTCTTTGCCTCAACACCTTCATAGCTGTAGACCTGTAAGCAAACAGACAAAGGTAAATTCAGATGACGTCAGTTAAAGCCTTACTCTATATTATATTTGTTTCATTGAAATACAGTGGTACCCTGAGATAGGAATGCTTTGAATTACGAAATGTTCAAGATACGAAAGGTCTTGCGGAAATTTTTTTGCTTTGAGATTTTGAGAACACCAACAGTTCTGCTCTATTATCCACTTGTTAAGTCTGAAGTCGTGCTGCGCTTCCGGGTCCTGGCGCTCCATTGCAGAAAGTGCTCTTTAAGGGGCTGACACGCCTAAAAATACTTTAAATCAGTTTTAAATCAAGCTAAACATCATGTATAAATTATAAATGTACTATAACAAATGTTAGAGTCAAGGTGTCATAAAAAGACACAATGTGTCTTTAGATTGTTAAATTTAGATTGTTCTGGTCAAAGGAGCAGAAGGCAAAAGAGGGGGTAACTCTACCTAAAGTAGGTCACTGGATAGAAAGATTAGCTCTGCAAAATATACTCTGATGTCTGAATGGTCAAAGTGGGGCTACGAGCAGTTGTTGAACTCATGACTGACTGAATTCTCTCTATAAATTTGAGGAGCAGAGAATTCTGGGTAAAATTACAAGCAGACTTTATGGCTCTGTAGCAGAAATGGACTAGATAGAAGAGTCACTGCAAAAGTAGTTAGACCATAAGTTGCTTCTTGGCATGATCTCTGTAACCTGCTGCAGTGTTTATCTGAGAAATTTTATCAAGAACTGTATCTAACCTGAACAAGTTCATCACCAACAATATTCCTGGTGGTGGTCAGCACTTTTCCGTTGTCCTTCCGTGTGAATGTCCCCTTGAGTGTGTCTCCCTCCATGACCCAGGCCCCCTGCAGACAGAAAAACTGCAATTAGAGACATCCGTTCTTCTTTACTTCTCACTTCTTGTGTAAAGAGTGTCATCCCAATAAGATATTGTTCTCTGCTAGTTAACTTTGTTCAGTTACATGGGTTAAGGTAAACAACGCCACACTTAATAACTTTAAGGTGTGCTTGCATCATCGTTCAGCAGTGCTGGACCTTTGCACATAAAAAGTAAACATTACAAAAAGTGTGTTTTTCTCCTAAAGCAAACTTTAGTTTTTCTTTTAGGCTTTCAAAGTTTAAAGTCAGATCTTTGTGGAAGTTAACACATATTAAATAGACATGAACATATAAAATAAAATGCATCAAGAGAAAGGCATGAATTTTTTGTAAAGCGCAGCATCCATTGGAGAATTCTGCAAACTGTGAAAACTCTTTGAGTAGATTAGAAACGCTGCATGTGTGCTAGAAAAACATTGGATAAATGTTTCAATAAAAGGTCTGCAATCTTACAGTGAGTTCGGTGCCGTCTGCCAGAGAATAGTCAAAGGTGACTCCCAGAGTAAAGTTGATCTCCAGTGTGCGGAAGGTGCTGCTTTCCTTCACCTGGAACTTATCTCCAGTCTGCTCCAGTGTGATCTTCAGGTTGTCATGAGAAGCTAGCTTTCGTTTCACCATGTTGACACCTGTAGAAATCAGGCAGGACACAAACCTCTTACCATCACTTATAGAAAAGCTATAGTCATGATCTTTTATATTTTAAGGGATTTGAAAAATGAAAGCGGGTGTGTCAACTATTCATTTAAAAGGCCACCTACCCATTTCTTCCATGAACTTCTCATAGTTCTCATTGCGGTCAACTTTCCAGGTACCATTGAAGGCCATTTTGGCAGACAGCTGGGAAACTGATGGTGGCCTAACTTTACCTCACTCCAGCCTTTTATACCAGCCTTATCAGAGAATTATCTTCATGCTGATGTGGCCGAGTAAAGCTCACCCAGAATAAATCTCCCCCTCCCTCCAGGCATACATCACACATTTCCCAGCATGCTTTGCTTCTTCATTGTGCAAAGCAGCAGAGATTTCAAGTGGCCAGAACAAGAACTCAGTTGTGTGGGATGGTCAAACATTCACACGCTCAAGCGCCTCTGTTGTTCGCTCACAAAGTCCTGCTTTTGTTGAACTGTTTGCTGTATAAAGCAGGGTGTGTCTCGCGCACTACAGAGTGGCTTGGCTGCAGGAGCTGCTATGAGACTAAAAGTGTCTATGCCATGAAATATATACGTTATATTTGAAATATACGTATAGTGTATACTTTGAACAATCATTATCTTTACCATCACATGAAAACATAAAATAAACATTTTCAAGCTGTGGCTCTGATGTTATTTAGTTACTCCTAAAAACACAGGAGTTTATTAAAGAACAACAATACAGCTGGAGATCTCAAAGAAATGCAAAAAAAAGCAAACAAAAAAAAGCTCAATGAATTTATTCTGTATCTGCTCCAATACATTCTTCGTGCATGTCTTATGATTAATCTGGCCTTGTAGCAAACTGTTTATTCCCAAACTGTAAGCCACTTTGGATAAAAGTGTCTGCTAGATTCATAAATGCCAATTTTATTTATTAATTTTAACAAATATCTAATATGTACAGCAAAGTGTAACTAAAATATTTGCTTTTATTACACTGAACATGGCTCGAAAACGAATGAAAAATGATGATTGATGAGTCCTGGTGGTCTGTGAATTGCAGAAATTGTGATGGGTGCATCTTGCAGTGTGGAAGTTTCACCTGGAGACTCTGGACAAGATAAAGCAATATCAGACCTGAGATGTGATAATCTCTGATAATGGTTTATTTCTTCATGACTTCATCTCTAATCTAGGATCAGAGTAATAAAAGAAGACCTCCGGAGACCTTTGGTATCAGCCCCACGCAGACCTTTGGTATGGTCCCACTTGTCTTTCAGATAACAGGAGATCCCGTGTAAAGTCTATTAAACTTGAATAAAGTTCTATTAAAATCATTACATGAAAAAAAATAGTTTCACTAATTTAATTCGGATCACTTTGAACTTAAAAAATGTATGTATGCAGAATATGTTATGATCTATTTTATTGAAACAATAAGTAGAATTACATGACCCCTTTTATGATTCTAGAGGGGTCTCTCGGTGCCAGTGTCTGAACTTTTGACTCTTGGTGACTAAACAATTTCCTATCCACCTACTGGTGGCTTGCAGAACAGGATTTAATTAATTAATCAATTAATCAATTCAAAATTATTTTGTTTCCTTCTAAATTCTATTAATGGGCATGTTTCACCACACTGTTAATTAAATCAACCAACTTCCCCCTCTCACAAAATTAACAGAACCGGATCTGGAACCGTAGAGCGGGGAGTTTAATGTCTGAATATATTGGATAAAACAAACTGTAATAGTCACATTATCAGTGTAGATCCTTTCATCTACAAAATGGACAAAATGGTCGGTGAGTGTTCCAGAGTCGTTGAAGTCACACGGTAAACCACTTTTAATTTAGCTTTGTACTTGTGATAAAACTTCAGCACTTTTATTTTTTGTTCAATTGTGAGCTCAAGTTATGGATGTAGAAACTACCGACAGCACGTATTTTTGAGCTGGTTTTATAACTTTTTTGATGTAGCTAGCCTAATTCATAGCTTTATAAACTTGTGGACTAGCTAAGCTTTTTAGATGAAAAAAAAATATTAATAAATCAGGCTTGGTCACCATTCTGTTGGGACGATGTATGCTCAAAAAAGTTTAAGAAACACTACTTTAACTGCTTCTTGAAGAAGGCACAGTAAGATAGAACAACTCTGAAGTCTGAGAGACCCCACTTTCCAGTGTATTATGACTTTGTAAAGTTTCTGGTTACATTTTTCAAGTTTACTGGGGGTCTGCAGAACACAAATGTGTCAGGAAATTGAATAAGTCTGGTCCCAGGTATCTTATGCCCCTGATTGAGAGGTTCCCACCTTAGCGGAATGGACCATTGAGGAATTGTTTCAAGAGTGGTCAGTTCCCTTTCAGTCGGTCCCGGAGACGTTAGTCGGGATTAGACCGACTGAATGGGAGCGAATCACCGTGAGAGCGACTGACGAACATATTAACGGGCAAAATAATTTGCAGGCGAAGGTGATTGATTAGCAATCAGCCGGGTATAAAGCCGGGCATGCCTAAGCCTCAGTATGCAATTTTCCTTCGGAGCTGACTGAGTGAGACTCTCTCTCCTGAACTTTGACGCTTCTAGCTTGAAAGATCAGCAGGTTGCTTACCTCTTGGTTCTTTTGGTGTGACCTCTGCTAGCTCAGATAGCATGCAACCAACAGCCAGCACCTCGAAGATCTTCTCAGGCAAGCCTGTCCAGTGATTCAGCCGTTTTCTCAGTATCCTGTCCATTTTTCACGACACGATGAGCAAAACGTGCACTATTCCTGGCTGTTGTGGGCTTCTCGTTGAAAAGACGGTCACGGGAGTTGCGCGATGTGTTTGGTTTCCAGCACACCGACGCGGCTCTCGTGAAGCGTGAGTGTTTGCACTGCAGCACTCTGCTGAGTCGCACGCGGAAGTTTTGGGTAGAGCGGCGTCAGGTGATTCCTCGCGTCATCCCCAAACACCGAGCGTGCTTCCCGTCTGGTCTGCGGGTGAATCGGACGGCGCTTCGGTGTCGCCCGGTACCTCGTATGATCCTGTAAACGATCTGCTCTCCCACGCAGCATCGGAAGGGGCGCGGCTTTCGGTTCTCCAGTTCGGCCTGCCTCCTTCGGGATTGCAGCCGAGCTGGAGCCGGAGGCGTTCGCGGTGCTCTCACAGCCGCAGCCTCGATCGGCGGGAGGTGACTCCTCCCCCCCGAGTCGATGCTGTCACGGCTGGAGAATTGGTGGCTAGGCAGGCGCCGGGACAGGTTCCCCGCATACCGCTAGTGCCTTTTTCTCCCCGAGAAGCACGAGGAGCTCACTAATTCTGGCAGGCTCCCCTGCCCGTCAGGGGATTGAGCTCCTCCCTCTTCACCACTCTGGCCAATGCAGCAGATACGGGTTACTCTTCGATTCCCCGAGTGGGTAGGTTGTCGCGGTGCTTACCCCGACAGCGCTGCTGCTTGACGGTCTCGTTCGGGTGTTCCCGCCAAAGCTGGGAGGTCTCATCAGTCCTGATGATGAGAGCTTATTCAGCTGCGGGTAAATCTGCTGCATTATTGCATGCTATGGCGACCTTACAGGTCCTCCGTGTCATGCACCAGGGTGGTGGTGACCAGCAGTCTCTCTGAGACTCGCTTTCAGCCGCTGATTGTCGCCTCGTGCTACAAGATCAGCCGTGCTGAACATCGGTCACGCGATGTCCACGCTTGTGGTCCAGGAACGCCATCTGTGGTTCGAGCAGGCTTCAATGCGTCCCGAGGACCGATTTTCGGCTTCCGTACGCGCCTGTCTCCCCGGATGGCCTCTTTGGCGTCGCCGTGGAGATTTTCGTCAAAGGTCTCCACGATCAGGAGGCAGGCGGAGGGTCTGGGTATAGTTCCACGCCAGAAGCAGCAGGCGTTGCTTCTGGGCCGGAACCCTCTCCGCCTGTTCGCTGCCAAAGAGTACGTCTCCTGCCTTGGTTTACTCCTTCGACCTCTGGTCCGGGGAAAACCCCTGCATGCGGAAGACGGAGCCAACCTCTGAGGTTTTCGAAAGCAGACGAGGGTTTCTAGTGAAGCTCCCCTGAGGTTGGCGACTCGGGAGGAAACGAGCTCTTCTTTGGGTCTGGTCATCGACCCAGCTCCCCCAGGGGGGGGGGGAGTCCACCACACACTCCTCGCTGCCGTCCTCCGGGACGGCGGCACCCATTGTGTCAAAGATAGAACTCACTTCCTCCCGAGAATAGCGGTCTCGCATGCCCGACGGTCTGGGGTTCCTCTTCCTCGGTCTCCGACGAAGATCCCGACATGGGCCCGAGCCCCGCTGGCCATGGCAGAGAGCGCGGGGGCACACCACCCCTGCCCTCATCTGACCATCTCCCAGGGTCCTTCCCTGGTGATTCCGCCCACAAGTCCGCCTCCGGGCGGCCCCGCCATGGGGACCATCGGCACGTCCCGACCACGACCCCTGTCAGCTTACCTGGGAGCCTGGCGGAAGCTTCCCGGGGTCTCACAGTGGGAGGTCCGGACAATCCGGCAGGGCTACACGATTCTCAATTCGTGTCCGCCCCCAGGTTTCGAGGTGTGCTTCACCTGTTCCCCGAACAGGCGCCTCATTCCTGCTAGAGGAGATCGACGCCCTTTTAACAAAAGGTGCGGTCGAGCCGGTACCCCCAGCCGATATGGAACGAGGGTTTTACAGCCCATACTTCCTGGTCCCCAAGAAAGCAGGCGGGCTGCGACCAATCTTGGATTTGAGGCGTCTAAACCGGCACCTGGCCAAGTACCGGTTCAAGATGCTGACGGTCCGCTGCATTCTACCATGCATCCGTCCTGGAGATTGGTTCGCAACAATCGACCTGAAGGACGCGTACTTCCAGGTAGAAGTGGTTCCAAGGCACAGACCCTTTCTAAGGTTCTGTTTCCAGGGCCATGCTTACCAGTACAAGGTCCTACCCTTCGGTCTTGCCCTATCCCCTCGCACCTTTACGAAGGTTGTCAGGGCCGCGCTAGCCCCGCTCCGCCGGGCAGGCATTCGGATCCTGGATTACCTCGACGACTGGCTTCTCATAGCCTCGTCCAGAGACCAGTTGATCCGACACCAGGGCAAGGTGCTTTCGCACTTAAGCCGTTTGGGTCTGAAGGTCAACTGGGAAAAGAGCCACCTCACCCCCGTGAGAGTCATCTCTTTTCTCGGGATGGAGCTGAACTCCGAGAGCATGCTGGCGCGATTATCGGTAGAACGCACCAGGGCCTTGCTGACCGCACTCTTCGCGGTGTCCTCTCGACCAGTGGTCAGACTGAAGTTAATTCAGAGGCTCCTGGGGCATATGTCAGCCGCAGCCCCAGTCATTCGACTCGGGCTCCTGCGTATGCGACCACTGCAGCAATGGCTTCTCTCGCGAGTTCCGAGTTGGGCATGGCGTCAGGGAGCGCTACGTCTGCCCACGGCAGACATGCTCCCTTACCTGAAGGTCTGGAAGACGGAGTGCTTCTGAGGTCTGGGGTGCCTCTTTCGAGCCACCCCAGCCGTGTGGTGGTCACCACCGATGCCTCCAAGACTGGTTGGGGCGCCATGTGCGGTCCCCACCGAGAGTCCGGTGCCTGGACCGGAAGACACTCTTGCTGGCACATAAACCGTCTCGAGCTAGTTGCAGTCATTTTAGCGCTACGGCGCTTCTGCCCGCTCCTCCGGGGGCGGCACGTGCTGGTCAGGACCGACAGCACTGCGGTAGTAGCGTACATCAACCACCAGGGCGGTGTACCCTCCCGCTTCCTGCACTACCTCGCCCAACAGCTGCTCCTCTGGAGTTAGAGCGACTTCCGTCGCTCGAGCCTTCATATCCCTGCGGAGTGTAACAGGATCGCGGTTCCCCCGTCCAGATTCCACCCCTCGACAGGAGATTGGCGACTCCATCCTCGGGCTGTTTAGCAGATTGGGACATCTTCGGCGAAGCCCAGGTACCTGCTGCCTCCCGTGTGAATACCCATTGCCGGCTCCTATTCCTGTCCCTGGCTCCTCTCGGGACAGATGCGCCGACTCACTGCTGGCCCAGGAACAAACGCTTATGTGCGTTTTCCCCAGTGAAGCCTCCTAGCACAACCTCTGTGCATGGTCAGGGGGGACGAGCGCGGGCTACTCTTTCGCCCTCTTCTAGCCGAACAGAGTATGGTCTCCAGACCTCTCTGCGCTCGTGACAGCCCCCCCTTGGCCGATTTCCCCTGAGTCCAGATCTGACTCAAGGGGGGGGGATACAGGCACCCGCGGCCAGACCTCTGGGCCCTACTTGTATGGCATATCTGTCCTTGGTGGACCCCGAGCCTCTACCACCCCTCGCGGTGACTACCTATACCATGCGTTAGCCCCCTCCACTGAGCGTGCTACGCTGGCAAGTGGGGTCGGTTCGTCGAATGGTGCTCTTCCCGCCAGGAAGACCCCGGGACATGCCCAATCTGAGTCGTGTTGACCTTCTCCAGGAGAGGTTCGATCGGGGGCTGTCCCCATCGTCCCTCTAGGTCTACGCCGCCGCTACTTCTGCCTTCCACCTCCGGGTTGAAGGGAAATCAGTGGGCAGCCACGCACCATGGTGAGATTTCTCAAGGGGGCTAGGCGCCTCCGGCCTCCTAGACCACCCTCCATTCCTCTTGGGACCTCTCCGTCGCCCTTCGGGGCTGCGGAAGTCACCTTTTGAGCCCTGGCATTTGGCAGGGCAGCGTGTCCTCTCACGGAAGACCGCACTCCTGCTTGCTTTGGCCTCAATTAAGGGGTTGGGAGATCTCCAGGCACTGTCCGCCGACGAATCCTGCCTGGAATTCGGCCCTGGTGATTCTCTGGTTACCATCAGACCCAGGCCCGGATTCATCCCCAAGGTCCCATCCGTCCCCTTCCGGGACCAGGTGGTGACCCTGCAAGCTCTGCCCCGGGAGGAGGCAGAACCAGCCCAGGGTTCGTTATGTCCTGTGCGAGCTCTCCGGATCTACTTGGACAGAACCCGGGAGCTTCGTCGCTCCCAGCAGCTCTTCATATGTTTCGGAGGCCAGCGTAAGGGTTCCGCTGTCTCCAAGCAAAGGCTTGCCCACTGGCTAGTGCGGCTATCCACCTAGCTTATGAGGCGTGTGAGGTTCCCTGCCCTCTCCATCTGAGGGCCCACTCCACTCGCGGCATCGCTGCCTCGTGGGCGTTGGCTAGAAGGGCCTCACTCGCCGACATTTGTAGAGCTGCGGGCTGGTCTACACCTAACACGTTCATCAGGTTGTACAACCTTGATGTAGGCTCTGTTCCCTCTGCGGTCCTGAGTGGTGGCAGTCACCCTTAGGGGACGGAGCAGGTGTAAGCTTGCAGTACTCTCCTCGTCATCGGGAGAAGTACACCTTTCTAAGAGCTCCCCCTTTGGGTGGCTCTCCCATCCTCCCCCCTTCGGCATCTGACTGAGCGGAGCAGTCAGCGCTGCCAGGTTCCGTGTGGTGGCTTTGCTCCGGCCTGGTCCCCGCAGAACTAGGGTACAGATCTGGGAGTCCCTCTCTGGCGCTCCCTTTCTATGTTCTTATACAGCTCCCCCTTCAGGTGGCTAGTATGAACCCGTTCCGTTACTCCCCTTGCTTGGCGCGTAACGATGACTTCCGTCTCTGCCTCCTCTCTCTTGCAGAACGATGACCCGCTGGTAGCCCTTCGGGCCTCGACGCGATCTCCGCCACTCCTCCCTGCGGGTCGAGGGGTGCCTCCTTCTGGTCGTCAGCATCAACCAAGTACAGCAGATGCTCTCAGTGTTGGACGACTTCCCCGTCAATGAGTATTCCGGGCAGGGGCAGAAGGAGTTCCCATTCAGGTACTAACGGCCTCTTACTAACCCCTCTCTTGGGTTTAGTGCCGACCTGTCTGGATGGACTTCGGGCATGGCCCTTTACAGAGGCTCCCATTCAGTCGGTCTAATCCCGACTAACGTCTCCGGGACCGACTGAAAGGGAACGTCTAGGTTACTTGCGTAACCCCACGTTCCCTGAATAGGGAACGGAGACGTTACCCTTCGCCATGCCCTGGAAGTCATGGATCTGAGGTAAGCTGGGAGGTAAGTGGGTCCAGCTCCTCGGAAAATTCCATACTGAGGCTTAGGCACGCCCGGCTTTATACCCGGCTGATTGCTAATCAATCACCTTCGCCTGCAAATTAATTTGCCCGTTAATATGTTCGTCAGTCGCTCTCACGGTGATTCGCTCCCATTCAGTCGGTCTAATCCCGACTAACGTCTCCGTTCCCTATTCAGGGAACGTGGGGTTACGCAAGTAACCTAGACGTTACAAAGCCAAACTTTGTTGGGCCAATGCTGTCAGATTATTGTTTATGTACACCACCAGTTTATGTACAAAACAAAATCCAAAAATAAATCAATAAACAAGGAAAGTATTGAAAATACAACAAAAGAAAATGTGGCATGACGGCCAAAAGGTAAGAGCAAGTTCAGGTTGCAGAGGGCTATAGAGTTTGTGAGCCAAGGCTGGCTGGGGTAAGTTTCCAGGGTATCTGGTGCAGTCTTTCAGTGTTAAGTTAAAGTGCCGGTCAAGCCGAAGCAAAGGTGAACGGAAGTGGCTTAAGGTAGCGTCTTCTTTATGGCGCGACCAGGATATCGGGGTCTACCAATGACGGATAATTCAAACTACATTCATTTTCAAACCCGCTTATTCCCTTTCTGAAATAAGTGAGCCTTGAACCGACAACCTTCTAGCTGGAAGGACACAGTGCTACCCACTGCGCAACCGTGCCGCCCCAAAGAATATAATCTCTCAAATACACAAACTTGTTAAATAATAAATATTTCCATTACTAACAATGTCCTTTCTCTCCACAGAGATTACTGGAATACCACTACATACTCAACTCCAGGGTTAGTTGAGCCTGGTCATGTGACTCTGTGTTAAATTGCTCATATACATATTAAACAGGGGTCATAAACATAGCAGACAGGGGTCTGCTCTTTCACAAGTCCACTCACCTGATCTCCTTGTTTCTCTCCTCTGAAAATTGTTAAACAAAGATTTACAATTTTTTTTATGTGCAGAAACATAAAGCTTAGTGTGGTGGTGCAGGGGGTTTCCTGGGTGGAGTTTGCGTGTTCTACTCATGCTTGAAGCTGGGAATGTTTTTATTCTTTCTAATGGTGTTTCATTGACATTCTTAACTGATTTCAGAACGTTCAATGGACGTTCTACTCAAGTTCTAAACACTGATGATTGCATAAAGAACAGTCACAGGCCCTGCTCCGTCATACCATCACAAACTCCTGCCGTCCTACGTCCCCTCCAGATGCCTCAGTTTAGGAAATGTACATCCTCTAGGGGTCCCATCTCAAAGCAGCAAAAAAAAATCTTTCATCAGGACTTTCTCCTTCACAGTTCCTGGCTGGTGGAATTCTCTTACCATCCCAATCCGGAATCCCAGTCTCTTTAAAAAGCAACTCAAAACTCCACTTACTAAGTTCACTAACTAATAATTACATATTAAAACACAACAAAACGTTTGAAGCACCGAATGTATTTTCAGCATAAACGCTTTCTTTTGATTAATTCGACACTGTAACAAACTGGTTATGTTTACTCCCGAACTGTAAGTTGCTTTGGATAAAAGCGTTTGCTAAATACATAAATGTAAATTGAACTGGGCTGCAATATGCCTTTACTAAGAAGTGGCTTCAGTCGGGTCACTTGCCTCTTGAATCTTCTCTCCACTATGCAACACTTTATCTTTGGCAGCTTGGTTCTTGATCTCCCCCTGGTCATTTCCTGTCAGTCAGTTTAAACACAAAAAATGTGGAAACTCCACATTTTAAAGCAAAAATGCAATAGAGGACAATCAAACATACCAGCAAATGAAAAATTTATATTCCAAAAAAATATACTATTGACTTGCAACCAGTCCAGGATTCGGCAGCGGGTAAAATAAGACCCAAATGACCCCAAGCAATGTTTTGAATAGTATCAGAAATCTAATATGAATCTACATCATTCATTTGCCTGCTTTTTGGTATTTTGAAACCTACTGTAATATATGTGTAGCATTTCAAATCTACTCTTCATAACAATGAGTTATTAATTTGTTATTTTAACAATATCTTTATTACCTTAAAAAATGAAGTTTCTGCTTTATAATCTATAAACTATTGAATTCTGGGTAAGTCTCCATGACACTACACAATATACAACATGTCAACAATCTTCTCGTTTCCTCATAGTTTGGACACAGTGTTTGTACGCAGTTTTAATTTGTTTATGACAATACAATTTCTTACAGAACTTGGCAGTTACCTCAAAACAATAAAACCACAAACCTAGAAGGTAACTTGTATAAAGTAATCATTAACAAAATAAATGTGTAATCTTCAAATAAAAATAGATTTATCTGTGGTTGGACATTGAGGTCAGTACTACAGAACAGTTCCATTCACACTCAATAAACTTTCTTACAGCTAGTTATAATTTAGCACCACGGGAAGCAGCCATTCAAAATCAAAAGGAACTCAACCTTTTTCATTCAGAAAAGAAACTGAACGGATTTACCTATACTTGTAACAAATTAATATGCATGGCTTACACTTTGAGATCTTGTGATTTAGCAATATTAAAGTTTTGATACAATATTTGGTAAAAAAAAAATATTTGACAAAAATGTTCTTATCAATTACCAGAATGCAGGGTATGTAAGAACTCTTTCCCTTTTACACTTGTCTATGTCTAATTATGTTGGCTTGCTTGCAAAGCTCGAGTAAGCTCAGTCTTGTTGATACTTGCACTGTTTTCTTAACTAAAAACTTTTACACACACATTTTATATGTACATTGTAGAGATTTTTGTCCTCTTTCAGTTGGTGTTGTTTACATTTTTAAAAAACATACGGTTTTTACTCCAGGTGGCCTAAACCACAAGGAGTACACATGATTGCTCCATTCACCTCTATCAAAAATCCTTGCAGATGCTGTTTAAAAACTCAATCAAAGGCTATTTCTAACTCGCCATAAATCATTCAAACTTTATCACAATCTTTACACCTTCAGTTCTTCTTTCGTAATCCTTATTTGTTTGAGGCATGGTAATCGGATTCTCTCCAGCAGATATGGCATCGTTTAAAAAGCTGGCCGTTTGCAGCAGGTGCAATGCAATGGAGCATGAAACTGTAAGGCTGGTCCATGGGTTGATCCAAAAACGGGTTTCAATCATGGATGAAGGTTTTCAGCCGTGTTCTGTCTTTCAGAGCTTGCGGGAACTTTAATTATTGAATTTAACTTTAATCTGACTCCATATTTTAATAAGAAGGTTATTGTTTACCTTTATCATTAGCTTTGATTAAAGCTATAGTAAACTATGTATTAATAAGTGTTAATAATTAGAGAAATGCACTCACTCGTTATAATTAACCCTTTAAACCTTTGTTACATAATGTGATACTTTAGTTCTTAGCATTTACCATTATTTTAGAAAGTGATTAGAGAGCAACTATTGACAAGATTGAACATCTCATTTATTAACAAACACTTAGTTACACAGGAAAAAGGTAAAACAATAGCAGAGACTACATGATCTGGAAGGGCTCTAGGCCTTCCAGATCACGGGCTTATCATAGAAGAAGCAAAGACTACATGATCTGAAAAGGCTCTAAGCCTTCCAGATCATGGGTATGTTCAGAGACAAACAGACCGCGAGCTCCTCTTGCGTTCTTCCTAAAATACCATCCCGATCCAAGTCCACTCCCACAGGAGGGTCTAGTTGAAATGTAAATCAGACAGCATGTTCGAGAGACCACGTGACCATATATGGCGCTCCTCAGAGACGAAGTAATCGAATCTGGTGTATCTTTCAGAGGCAGACGCCATTGTTAACCAAAGTATTCACAGATGCGTATGGTAATCGCTTTAACACCGCAACACAAAGCAGATACAGGGAGTGGTTGATAGTCTCAACCCCCCTGGTTTAAACTCTTTGCGACACTGTTAGATT
Organism: Danionella cerebrum; assembly: GCA_007224835.1. NCBI lineage: Eukaryota > Metazoa > Chordata > Actinopteri > Cypriniformes > Danionidae > Danionella > Danionella cerebrum. Next base: position 146 of record SRMA01024853.1, on the reverse strand, counting down.
TCTGTTGAGTTATTTACACATTCACAAATGTTATTGTATATAAATATATACATAATTATTCACAACCTTACAGTCGACCCCTTTTGATCGCATAGGAATGGAAACGCTTCGATGTGATCAACACTTGGATGGTTTGATGGTTAAAG